>PVJO010008587.1:0-74445 GCA_004026905.1 Hystrix cristata | reverse complement strand
CTGCCCCATGCTGTTCCCTGTGGGACTTGCCCAAGCAGAGACAAGGCATGCATAGAACAAGACAGTCTCAGACAGAGGCCTTGCTGGTGTGTGCTCAGGAGGCTGGCTGGTTTACCCTCCTGAATACGGAAGTACTTTCTTGTTCATAATACTGATGTCTAGATTGTCTCCAATAGAAAAAGAATTCCAGAGAGGGCCAGGGAGCACAGAAAGATGCGAAGAGGGACACAGATTTAACTGTGTTACTGGGCCCCCTCCCCCTCTTGTCTAGCGGGACAAGAGTAGTTCTGAATACAGTGGCTCCCCACCCAGTAATCGCATCTTTGAAATCTCTTCTAGGGCAAGGATAGATTGAGATTTCTGAACCTTCCGAATGTATTTTACAGGGCAAAGAGTGAAAAACCCTTGGGACTGGGGGGGGGGGTGTTCCATCCTGCACACAGTATTCCAGGTGGTCCCGGTCACCAGCATGTCTTATATGCTGGGTGCTACCTTGGAGGACGGTTAAATCTCCTGGGGGAGTGGTGTAGTAGGGTCACCATGACTGTCTGCTGATGGAAAGCACCAGTCCACAAACCTTGGCGCCCCCAATAGCCTTCACGCAGGGACCATCGGAGTAACCCTGCTGCTGCTCTCTCTCCCTCCAGATGAAATCCCTGATGTCTACATTGTGGAGCGCCTCTTCTCCAGCAGCCTGGTGGTGGTGGTCAGTCACACAAAACCACGACAGATGAACGTGTATCACTTCAAGAAGGGCACGGAGATCTGCAACTACAGCTACTCCAGCAACATCTTGTCCATAAAGCTGAACCGGCAGGTAAAGAAGCAAAAACCCTCAGGGTTTTGTGGCTTCTGCTGATTGGAGCCATAGGAAGAAAAATGAGTATCTTTAATATAAGCCTCAGGGGCTGGAGATTTAGCTCAGTGATTAAAGTGCTTGGCTAGCAAACGCAAGGCCCCGAGTTTGATCCCCGGCACCCAAAAAAAAAAAAAAAAGAAAGGAAGAAGAAAGTATCAGCCAGGTATGTTAACAAACACCTGTAATCTCTGTACTCTGAGAGGCTGAGGCAAGAGGATCTCAAGTTAGAGCCCCGTCTGGACAACTTAATGACTAAGCAAGACTCTTGTCTCAAAATAAAAAATAAAGGGCTGAGGATGCAGCTCAGTACTGAGGCACTGGGTTCAATCCCTAGTGCCGCAATTCTTTAATTAATTAATTAATTAACAAGTATTGAATGCTAAAGATGATTTTAACATGTTTGGGGAATGGTTCAGTGTGAACTCCAGGGTCTCAATTCCCAGTGCTGAAATAAATAAATGGCATCACATGCTACTGATGATTTTAACTTGCAGGTCTGGTGTCATAGGCATAGTGTGAACGGCATCCTCCCCATGTTGTTTATGTTTTAGTGGTGAATTTGCCCCAGTCCTTCTGGCCTATATTCTCTCCCAAGTGTCAGCCATGTGCCCTCTGCCCTGGGTGCTGGCCAGGTACCAGCAGGGACGAGGTTAGAACTCCGGCTCAGGTCTGTCCCTTGAGCCACTGCAGGGTCATCTTAACATGTTCCCACCGGCTGGCACCACTGGTGGTACTTGCGTGACTGTGGTTCACCACTGCCCACCAGAGGCATATGAATTGTGGACCCAGCATAAACCTGAAACCCGAAGAATGAGTCCCGTGACCGTGGCCTAGATGGTGGCAGTCCTCGCAGCAGGTGGTTCCGCCTCCAAAAATGAGACCGCTGAGGACAGTGTGGGGTCCTCCTGGGTTCTGAAGGCAGATGAGAAAATGCCCCTCTACCATCTATGTGGGCTTTCCTGGCAAGTCAACTTTGAGGTCTCATGCTTCCATTTTCCAGCTAGCTCCTAAAGATGTTTTCTTGTTGCCTTTGCATCACTGAAGGAAGGATTACTCTTATCTCAGATATGCAGCATATGTAATACATTACCTTTAAAAATATAAGCTCTTGTGAAATAAGCATTTAGGATGTCAGCAGATCTCCTCTATAATTACTGAATTCTACATCCTATGAGAGCAGAGGCCATGGTGGTTTTGCTCAGTACTTTAAAACTTGGTGCCAGAGTGCTCAGAAGTATCTCTTTCCTGAGTGACTATTATATAAATAAACAAAGAAACCTTTTGTGTGAGCATCCAGAACTCTCCGTTCAGTTAAGTATTCCCAGGAAGGCGGAGGTGGCAGCAATCACTAAGGACATTCTTTTTCATTGTACCTAAGCTATTAAGTACTAATTGCTATTCTTTACAACGAAACAAAGAAAGTACTTTCTTAGATTTCAGAGAAGGAAGAGATTGCTGCTTTGAGTCAGTTAGCTGTTTCGATTGAGTATTCACTTGAGTCCATAGAAAGTTGAATGGTAGAAAAATGGCCTGGGAAATAAAAGATGGGGGCTTTTCAGTGAGGAGAAGCGGGCATAAGGAAGAAAAGAAGTCTCGGTTCTCGTCAAGAAACGGGAAGGCAGTTTGAGAGTGTTTTATGTGAAGGCTCTTAAGCAGCATTCTTGGTTCAAGTGCTTTCTCTGAGATCTGTTAGTGGCACGTTAACTTGTGTTGCAGAACTTTTAATTTTTGCACATAGTAGTAGCCAGTATATGAAGGTTGAATGTCTTTTTTTACACCTAATTGTCTTTTTAAGAACATTTTTAGTCAAATGTTCTTTAAAGAACCCTGGAATAATATCTGTTGTGTTTACTTGTATGCTTTCTCTCTTCTTCTCTGGTATTTTCATTAGTGAGTGCAACAGGGAAAGATTCTCCAAGTGCGCGGGTCTGTTAACCTTTAGTGCCAGCCACCACCCAGTAGGACATTCATCCACCTTAGGTTCACTCATCCACCTGAAGTTCTCACGTCCACCTTCCAGAGAACACTGTGCCCTCAGCGCTGCTCGGCAATTGGTACCCAAGCAAGTGGGAAGCCAGAGCTCATGGCTCTCTCTTTAGCCTCAGAAAATGACTTGAAGCTAGTCTGAAAAGTGTCGCTTTTCTGAAAGATTTCAGGTTTTGGTTTAGAGCTCCTCACTTGGGCAGCCCCTCCTCGGCAGTGGGGGTCCACACTGCTGCAGAGCCACCCCGCCAATGGAAAGGGGCAAGAGTGGTATGTCCTCTCTGCAGCGGCCAGCCTGCTGCACATCACATCCTCGGGCCCGCAGTTCCTTCTCAGACAGGAAAAAACTACAGATCTGTATGAATAATTATAAGGAAATAGAAATGTCTATTTTCTGCTAAATATATAGAAAGGAAAAATCTTCAGGAATAGTGATATGTTTCAATTTAATTGATGTTATACTTCTTGTATTTAATTGTGAAGTATATCTTACAGGATAAAGACAATAAGCCAGGTGAATGAATGTAATATGTATCGGGTTTTATAGTTCTTTGACCTTTGCTTCTGGTTATCCAACTGTGGTATGTTTGGACAGATATCATTGAGGCTAAATCTGTGGTGCTCTGTGGCAGACTCAATAAATTTTTTAAATTGCTATAAAGGAATATTTACTCATAAATATAAAACTAAGAAAGTGGATAAAAGTCAAGGTGACCAGGAATGGATTGAGTGGAAGGCAAGGCTATAGTTCTGCTGCAAATTGATTAAGAAAGCAGTTGCTGCTGGGCATGGGAGCAGTCACCTCTATTCCTAGCATTTGGGGAGGCTGAGGCAGGAGGACAGAAAGTTTGAGTCTTGCTTGGGCAACTTAACAAGACCTTGTCTCAAAATAAAAAAAAGAGTTGGGGGGGTGTGCTGGGGATTTAACTCAAGTGGTAGAGCACTCACCTAGCAAGCATAAGGCCCTGAGTTCGATCCTCAGCACCAAAAAAAAGAGTTGGGGATGTAGTTCAGTGTGAAGGCCCTGGTTGAATCCCCAGTACTGCAGACAGACAGACAGACAGACAGATGATAGATAGTTACCACACTGTGCTCATCCTAGAAGCATGCTGTCATGTAAACCAAGGTGAAGTACCCCCTTGTTCCCTTCCAGCGCTTTCTCTCTCTTTCCCTCCCTTTTAAATCTTGTCTGCAGCCAGTGTGGGGGTGACTGGAAATTCAGCTGAGTGGGACCATTGGAACAGATGAAACTTTCAGAATGGATAGGAAATGATGTAGCCTCGATCGGCTGAGCTTGGAGATTCCCTTCCTGTGAGAGGCACTTGAGGGGCCCTACTGTTGTGAGAATCAGGTGCAGGGCTGGGAGGGGACACAGGAGGATGCAGAAACCTCAGAGCAGAAACAAGCACAGGAGAAAATTTTCCAAACTGTGGTACGTGCTGCTAAAAGTCAAAGGATCAGGTAAATTAGAGAATATATATTTCACAGAAAACTAGTATTTGTCATCAACTTTGAGACTCTGTTAGAACTTTTTTTTTAACCTCTCAGCACCCGGTCTCAGACCCGTGGCACAGAGGTTTAATTAAAATAGAAAGAAGCACTTAAACTTTATTTTTCTACCTAGTTAAAATTGATGGTCTCCATTTTTCTGATCTATGAGAAGCCTTAGTGGAAATGAACTTTCCCTGGAAGAGAGCTTGCTGCCTTTTTGTGATATTTTCAGGTACCTTCCCTTGTAACTGGTGTTCCTGGACTTCAGAGGAGCTGGCCTGAGAGCTCTGGATCCCCAACCTTGTGTGCATCATAATTGTCTGGGGTGCTTAGTTAAAGATGCCCCCAGCTGGACTCTCCGGGGCAGTCCAGGGCTGGGTGGTTCTGATGCGCGTCCAAGTCTGAGAAGCATTAGCCTGAGGGAGCCTAGTCAGGTGTGTGCAGGGCTGCAGCCAGCTGCTCAGGATGTGGAAAGTGGGGTCTGACCACTGTTGCCTGCCCAGCACCTCCTCACCAGCGCCTGCCCCTGGGCTGGGCTCCACCTTCCATTCCTGAAAACATGGAGCACCACTTTGGCAAGAGACTCTGCACCTGGCAAGCTTTCGGAGAAGGAGGAAGAGAGGGAGCTGATGGCACTGGGGTGGGAGAGCACCGCGAAAGGAGCTGAGCGGGGACAGAGCCCTAGGGAGGGGCATCAACATGAGGGACTCCCCAGCTCCCTCTACCAGGGCTGTAGGGAGTAGCACACTAGTGGATCTGGAGGAGAGATTGGAATAAAGGTAAACCTGGTAACTTAAGGTGAATTACCCCTTATCTAAAATGCTTGGGAGCAGAAATAGATCCAATTTTAGAGTTTTTCAGATTTTGGAGTATTTATAGACTTTGCTGGTTGAGTGTTTCTAATCTGAAAATCCAAAATCTGAAAATTTTTAGGTGCTGATGCTCAACTTTAGCCAGATCATTTTGAAAGTTTGGATCAGGGAGGTTCAACCTGTATTTGGAGATGGGTAAAACCTAAGATATGATGATACAGAGACTGCAAAGAAACCTACATCTGGGTGAGGGAGACCTTTGCTACCAGCATTGAAAGGCAGCTTGTCAGATGGAAATAACCAAAGCGGTGACTCCAAATTATCATAAATGAAAAAGAGAATATGACCAAATGTTCAGGAATCCCTGTTCTAAAGAGACAAGAGTACCAGAAAGAAGTACCAGAAAGAAAGAGGAACAGATAGACAGACAGACAGAAAGGGGGGCTCTGTTCATCTGTAGGTCTCATTTCTACATAAAATTTCTTAAGATCTTGTGTTTTAAGCTTCCGTTCAAGTGAGTAGTGTTGTGCGTGTGCATGTCCATACATAAACATGGCCTCCAAAAGACATCATCAAAATCCTTTCTCCTTTAGACATAGGATCAAGTTAGGACTCAAATGGAAGATGAGAGATTTGGATTGGATGGGTCCCTTGTTACAAAGTCCATGCAGGGGACTTACGAGTCTTTGTGATTACAGAGGTTGCTGGTTTGCCTGGAAGAGTCCATTTATATCCACAACATTAAGGATATGAAGCTGTTGAAGACCCTCCTGGATATTCCTGCAAACCCCACAGGTGAGCTTCAACAACAGAACCAACACCCCAAATCTCATGTCCAGGCGCCTCTTTCCTGGCTGTATTTTCAACTGGACTGAAACCCCGTAGTGATATGTATGCTTTGTTAAATCTGTGGTATTCACTGTGAGTTCTCCTGGTGGCAGATTCAAATCGTATCAGGCTGTGGGTCCTACAGGATAGTGTGTGGTCTTCCTTGCAGCTTGGGGGAAGCCTGTGTTAGCAAATAGGCCAAGACATCTGCGTAGGTGTCTGCATAGGAAATTTCATGTGTCTACAATTGAAAGGTATTTACCCCTTTCTCTTTTTTGTGGTTTTTTAGTATGAAGTAGATGTAATAATTATAAGCAAGTTTTGACTTTGTATGTCTGCTTGGCTAGGAAGAAGATAATCCCAACCATAAAGAATGTGTTTTATTATGTTACAAAGAAATTTCTGTACATGAATGATATGCTAGGGTATCAGACTTGATTAAGTTTCCCTTCTCAGGATGCAACACTATTTAATACATGTCTGGCTTTTAAAGATGGAAATAGTTTGAGTTTGTTAGACTGAAATAAAGATGGTGGCATTTTATGAAATTCATTGAGCTAAAAGTGACTGAGAAAGAGTCCTTTCCGAGAAGGGGGGAGGAGGAGGCATCACATGAGAGCAATGTATGTATGTATCTAATGATTAGTATTTTTAAGTTGTATTCCAATTTAGTATCGTTAAGTGGCTCCTTCTGTTTACTGAGGTGTCTGAATTCTTTGACTTTCATGGAATTTCTGTGGTTCCATCCAAATGACCTAGACTTTTTGAGCCTATTTCCTTATTTGTAACATGAAATAGTAACTGGCATCCCAAAGCATCAGCTGAGCATTAAACGAGATGACATTTGTGCAAGTGACTAGCACAGGACTTGATGTGCAATAAATATTTCCTGTGTCTCATTTCCTTCTCTTCATCTCACTTATATAGATGTTCTTTTGATTTCGCCTCCTTCCCTCTCTCTCTCTCTCTCTCTCTCTCTCTCTCTCTAATATATATATATATTTGTGGGAGGTGATGTGTGTGTTGCTGGGGATCAAACCCTGAACATCACACATGCTAAGTACATGCTGTACCACTGAGCTGCACTTCCCAGATTTCAGGGCTTTAAAATCTCAGCCATTGAAACCATGAAAAAGTTCTGTGAGAGAATGACTTTGAGGCATATTGCACAAAAGGGACGATGGCAAGGGAAGAAATGGTGATGACAGTTTTTGTTTTAGAAATGAGGGGTTGAGGCAATCTGGAAAAGCAGTTATGTAGGTAGACATGCAGTATGCTGGCCCTGGAGACACCGTCCTTACAGGTAGGGCAGGTGCTCTCCAGAAGCCCACCCAGCGTGCTCATTCCCTAAGGGTCGGTTCTGGGCTGCCCGCCAAGGGTGGGACCAGCACCTCACTGTGAGGAGCAGGCAGCAAGGGGAAGATGTGCTCTCCTGATGGCCATGAGAGGCTGTGAGTCCGAGTCTGAGTAGAGCTCTGGGGACGGAGGGGCCGAGTTGGGCCTTGACTGCTTTGAGAAGGGCCAGGCCGAACTTGCAGAAAGCACAAAGCTGCCTTGGCTCTCAGTTTCTTTGAAAAGTGAGGAGTTAAACACAGTCAATCAGCTTCTTCCCTCACACCTGCTGTGTGCTTGGCTGATCGGGCTGGAGGACAGGGCCTCTTTAGCAGAGAGTTGTGCTTCCTCTATGAAAACATGTACCCTTATTTTTTATCACATATACAGCCAAGTGTCACTTAATGACGTGAATGCATTCTGATCAGTTAGGTAATTTCATCATTGTGCAAACATCATGGACTGTCCTTGGACAGTAACGTACATAGTGCAGCAGTCTACTATGCACCCAAGCTGTACCATGCGCCCCTAGTACGTGTGGTGTGTCTTTGGCACCAGTGTTGTTGTGCAGTGCGTGATTGGAATTACTTCTCTTCAGCTCAGAAAACTTATCCATTGCTTCGCTTTTTGTAGGGAGACAAAAACAGAGAGGAAAATAAAGTTTAAAAATGCAAAATTATTGGTGTTTCTTATTAGAAAGGATGTGTATTGTTTATAAAGGAAATAACTTTTTTGTCAAGAAAAATTATTGGGAGGTTTTTCTTGGTCTCAGATAAAAGGATCCAGGGATATATTAAGCATTTCCTCTGCAAAGACTACCGGCAGGTTGACCAAAATGTGACCTTTCAGGCCTCTGATATTCTTTGGAATATTCTCAAGACCTTTACGAATCCCAAATTTATTTGTTTGTTTATTTATTTTGTGCATATTTGAATACAGAATCGTGATGTGAAATTCGTACATGCATGTAGCATGTCTTGATCATTTTCAAGCCCTTTATCCTTCCTCCCTTTCTTCCTCCTTTCCCACGTTCCCCTTCCCCATCTCCAAAAGTCTACCTTCTGGTTTCCCTTCATCTCTCCTTTATTTTATTCATTTACTTATTTATATTTTAGGTCTCTCATATAAGAGAAAGCATGTAATATTTAACTTTCTGAGTCTGGCTTATTTTCCGTAGCATGATGGTCTCAAGTTCCATCCATTTTCTTGCAAATGACATGATTTCACTCTTCCTTATGGCTGAATAATAGTCCGTTGTGTATATATACATTTTCTTTATCTATTCATTTGTTAATGGCATGCAGGTTGTTTCAATAGCTTAGCTATTGTGAATTGCACCACTACAAACACAGGTATGCATCAATCACTATAGTACAATGTTTTCAGTTCTTTCAAGAATATACCCAGGTGAGGTATTGCTGGCTTAAATGGAATTTCTGTTTAGCTTTTTGAGTAATCTCCATACTGATTTCCACAGTAGTTGTGCTAGTTTAAATTCCCACCAAAAGTGCAGAAGAGCTCATTTCCCCCATATCCCCACCAGCATCTGTTGCTTTTTGTGTTCTTGCTGATACCATTCTCTCTGGTGTAAGATGGGATCTCACAGTAGTTTTAATTTGCATTTCCCTAATAGCTAATGGTGATGAACTTTTTAAATGTACTTATTGCTCATTTGTTCTTTTTTTGAGAAGTGTCTACTCATTTCGTTTGCCCATTTTTCGATTGGGTCATTTGTTTGGAAGGTTAATTTTTTTTTTTTTGCATTCTTTATGCAGTATATTCAAGGTATTAGTCCTCTATCAGAAAAAGTAGTTAGTAAAAAGTTTTCCTTCATTCCATAGGTTGTCTTTTCATTCTGTTGATTATTTTGTTTGCTATGCAGAAGCTTTTCGATTTGATGTAATCCCATTTGTTTATTCTTTGCGTTATTTCCTGAGCTGTTAAAGTTGCATTCAGGAAGCCTTTGGCTTCAAGTGTTTTCCCCGTGTCATTGTCCAGCAGTTTCAAAGTTTCTGTTTTGTTTTTATATCTATGTCGTTGATCCATTTCAATTTGATTTTAGTACAAGATGGAGACAGGGATTTCCGATCTTTTGCAAGTGACTATCCACTCTTCTCAGTACCATTTGTTAAATAGGCTGCCTTTTCTCCAGCATATGTTTTTGTCCCCTTTGTCAAAAAGCAGATGGCTGTAGGTGTGTGGGGTTGCTTCTGTGTCTTCTGTTCTACTCTACTGTTCTACATCTGTTTTTTGTGCCAGTACCATGTTATTTTTGTTACTGTAGCCTTGTACTGGAACTTGAAATCTGGTATTGTGATACCTCCAGCTTTGCTGCTTTTGCTCAAGATTGCTTTGGCTATTCTGGATCTTTTCTGATTCCATATGAATTTTAGGAGCAAGTCCCAAATTTATAATTACCCGATAAGCTTCTCCTGAACTTCCTTTGTCCTTCAGTGAAGTGAGATGATCATGTTTAGTTCACAGAGCTGCATGGGGAGGATTAACTGAGGTCACACGTGAGTGAGCCAAGGTGAGGCTGCCCTGTGCTCAAGTGTAGTCAGTGGGGTTCACTCAGCAGCCCCCCTCATCCCACAGGAAAGCCCCACTCAAGTCAGAGCTTTGCAATAGGACCACTTCCTCACGGGGGAACCCTCCAGGAGTCTTCCTTGTATGTTCTCATTCTTTAGCTTATTTCCTGAACAAAACTGTAAAATGGACAGCAGGATTTTTGCTTTACAAGACCTTACTGGGTACACAAGGAAACAGAGACTTGTTGGCTTCGGCACACACATTCTGAATGTATTTCATCCTACTGAAGTACAGAGAAGTTAGATACAGAGTTCCCCGTTGCTTCATGCTCAGTATCTAAAGAGGCTGTAAATTTCCTTCCTTCCCTGTGTGTTTGGGTCATGCCCATTCCTGTTGTATCAAAGATTGCAGGCTGCTTCCTTTAAAGCATTTAGTCAGACGGGGCTTGAAGTTAATTCCCTGCTAGCACAGCAGTCTATGCCCTGAGCAGGCCAGGGTGGCTATCTCTATGAAAAGTCTTGCCAGCTGCAGGACTTGGGATAGGGTGGAGATAGGGGCTCACAAACCTGACCATTTTTTATGGAAAATGGAAGAGCATACTGTATCACACTGCCATGTGAACATAGAATAGACTAGTGGTTTATACACCAGCAAGTTCACTTCCTGCAAAGGGTAATACAGTTGGTAAACATGCTCTTTTTTGTAGTAGCACAGAGTGTATGCATGATACAAGCTCTCAATCCTTTCTGGCTTTGGAAACAGGGAAGTACGCACTCATGTGGGGGTGTGTGTGTGTGTGTGCACGCGTGTGTGTGACTGAGGATCGAACCCAGGGCTTCATGCACGCTAGGTACACACTGTACCACTGAGCTATATCCCCAGCCTTGAAAAGTAGCTGTATTAGTCAATGGTTTGCAAGAGAGCAGATTTAATACAGGACATTTACACATTACAACATTCACACACACAAGCCAGATGCAGACAGTGCAGAACGTCTGTCCGTACACCAGAGACCCAAAAGATCCAATCAAGTGCTGGGTGCCCACAGCAATGTCCCAGGTACATCCGTGTCTGCACTAAAAGGCTGAAGAAATCTATACTGGAGCCAGGATATGATGCTCACAGCAGAGATGAAGACCAGAGCTCCCCTGAAGTGAACAGCAGCCATCCCCAACCACAGCAAGGCCCTGAGCTCCTCTTGCGACAAGAACACCCGAGTTCCCTTTGGGAGAACCAGCCACAACAGAGTTTCTCCTGGGAAACAGCCGCCCACTATCTTTTGCTCCTGTTCTCCCTTATGTTGTGTCAGCAACAATCCTCAGGTGGATCTTCCACGCCCAGAACCACACCAACTCAGTCCAGCTGGGCGTTCCTGCTCAAGTTGACCACAGTCAGTCCACCACAGTAGCTTTTGGAACATTAGTCAACTCAGAGGAAACTACAGTTTTAAAAACCAGTTCCCTCTGAGTTGCCTGAAGTTTGACATGTAATATTACGAATATCAAGGTGAGAATCATTGAGAAACATGGGACACTCTCCTCATTCCAGCTGGGGATGCCATCAATCCTTAGACTGATAGCAGCTCCTTCTTTTCCACCTGTGGAAGAAGCACTACCAATTTCAGTGAAATGACAGCTGGCTGTTATTTACAAAAAATATGTGTCAAATCTAAAACAATTCCAAAAGCCATATCAAAACTTCATTCCTATATACAAAAAAGACTAGAAGAAAATATGCTCAAATGCCAAAAGGAGCAAAAAACCTGAGTTTTAGAGTCATGGATGATTTTTTTTTCTTTCTATACTTTCTTTCTGTATTTTCTGGACTTTGCAAATTTGCTACACCATCACTTTTACATTATAAAATAATATTTTTAAATGCCCATTTTTTCCTAAAAAGGCTTCTTGTGACACCTGGGACAGAAACAAGTCTGTGGAATGGTGCCAGGTAGGCCTGGAGCAAGTCTTCTGCTCACTTCACAACATAGATTCGTGTAGCTGGTTGGAATTCTCTGAGACTTGGATGGTAGGAAATGGGAGGAACTTACATTAAGGATTTCTGGGGACCTTCATTAAATCTGCAAGGATCCATGAACAGGATTCCTCTATTAAATTCAGATGGATTGGCAGAGGGGCAAGCCCAGTGGCACAGCTCTCAGATGAGTGGTACGTGTCACAGTATGCCTGCCCTAGCCAATATCTTTGTCCCTCTCTCTTTAGAACCCAGCACCACCTAACTTTGTGTCAGGTAGTCCAGAAAATTCAAAGGTAGCTAAAAATGTTCAAGCCTTTCTTCCTTTCTGGCATATTTATATCTTAACCCAGAACTCTGGAGGACAGGCGGAAGCATCCTTCCAAGGCTTCTGCTCTGGTCCCTCCTGACTGTCCCTGCCACAAGGACGTGCTCCATACCCTTGGAAGAAGGGAGTAAAGGAAACCTTGGCTCCCTGGAACCTTAAAACAGGAGAGACATTCATCACTCGAGTCCCTTCATTTCAGATAGGAGTCAGGCCAGAAAGGGTCATGGTTGCCTCAGCCAGAGTTGCACCACGCACTGCAGGTGGGTGTCTGGAACCGTGTCCTCAGCCTGACTCTGCTGGATAAATATTCTTAAAACACAATCTTTTCTTTAAAAAGATTGGAGGGAGTATTGAGATACAGTTAACATGGCATAGAATTCACCCATCGAAAGTACAAAATTCAGTAACTTTTATTATGTTCGCAGAATTATGTAACCATTGTCACAATTAATTTTAGAACATTTTCATTACCCCCAGAAAGAAACCCTGTACCTCTCAGCTATCACCCTGTATCCCCCCATCCCTAGGCAACCCTTCATCTACTTTCTGTCTCAATAGATGTATCTCCTCTGGCCATTTTATGTCAGTGGATTCATATGGTATATAAATGTTTGTGTCTAGCTTTTGTCACTTACCATGTTCTTAAGGTTCATTCAAATTGTAGCATGTACCAGTACTTCATTCCTTTTCATTGCCAAATAATATTGTTATAAAGATATGCCACACTTTATTCATTCATCAGCTGATATTTTCAGTTGTCCTACTTTTTGACCATAATAAGTAATGTTGCTATGAGCATTCATACACAAGTCTTTGTGTGAACAGAAGTTTGGATTGCTCATGGGTATATACACAGGAGTGGAATTTCTGGGTTTTATGATAATCCCGCATTTAACTTTTGAGAAACTGCCAGACAGCTTTCCACAGCACTGTACCACTTTACATTCCCACCAGTTGTGTACAGGCTTCTGTTGTCTCTGTCTCCTTAACAACAGTTGTTATCTGTCTTTTTTATTGTAGCCATCCTAGTGAGTATGAAGTAGGAACTCACTGTAGTTTTAACACTGCTTTTTTCCAACAGGTGTTTAGAAGCCCTCAGTGGTTACCACTGGTGCATCTGCAAGATCCTGACTCTTCAGCGTGGAGCTCCAGTCTGTTCCAGTCTGTCTTCCTTCCCTTTCCCTGTTGCTCCCACAGGGATCTATCAGCCTAGCTCGGGCCACCTCCTGGCTTCCTTCCCTGCTGGGTTTCAAGGCCCAGAATAACTTCTCCTGTCTAACTGCTCTTGAAATTATATCAGATTGCAGAGAACTCCAATGAGATGGGAAATTGGGGTTCCCACAGCAATGGGAAGGTGGTGTGAGTGACCTCTTCTAAGGCCAGAGCCAGGAGTGACCTTGACTAAGCAAGGGGGTTATAGTGATTCCGGAACATACAGTTAAGGCTGCCAGGAATCAGCTCCTTTCCTCATGGATTCTGCTTGTCAAGTGATGTGAGCACAGCCCTGGCTGTACACTCAGCAAAGCCAGAGTAGGGAACAGGACCTAGATCCCAAAAATCATTTGATTTTTTTTTTCTCTATTCTCCTTTCCCTACAGATTTGGTGAGGAACCTTTCAGCCTGGTCCAAAGTTCTTCTTATACTTTAATTAAGAAACCCATTTAATACACTAACTTGTAACAAAGATGCCAGTCACCTGTTTTTTATTTAAAAAGATGTTTCTTTTGCATAATCTCCAAGTTCCTATTTTGGTAATTCTTTGGTTCTAGGGAATTCCTTGCATTCACTGCTATCATGTACAACTCGCTTACTCTAAATTATTGTGAAAAAGCCTTTACTTAAATGTTGTTCAAACCAATGCTCACTCCTAAATCCCCTTGTGAATAAAAATGTCTTATGTTGCTTCAACATAATAGTTTGATTGGCCATTAACACCCACGAAGATTGGTGAAACTTATGTGTGTGTGCACAAATGAACTGGAGATGGAACCCAGGGCCTCATACATGCTAGACAAATGCTCTACCATTGAGCTACAACCCCCAGCCTGTTGAAGCAGCCTCAATCTACAGAATTCTATATATTTACTTTTTCCCAAAGGCGAGGCACTTCATCTTGGCTCAGAGGCAGGACCTCCTATGAGCTTCCTCCTTGGCAGGCAATCATGTCCCTTATCAAAGCAGGACATTCAGCTCATAAATGAGCAGTTGCTACATGGGTTCTTTGCTTCTCCTGTCCTGCACCGAGAACCTACTGCCCAAATGTACTTAATCACTTGAAGAAAGGCTAACACATGCTGACCTTTCATGATTCAAAGTTCTATTTCATTTGTAAGCAAATTCTCTTGTAGCCCTAGATCAGCGATGGCAAACCTTCTAGAGCTTTCAGTGAAACAAACAGCTGGCCAGGGCATATGTGCTGTAGGTTTGCCAACACTGCCCTAGAGAGACTGGAATTGGAAAAGAGGTAGATGTGATTTCAGAGCCCGGGGGTGAAAATGTGAAGAAGAGCATGTTTAGTATTCTAAATTCTGACTGCTTAGATGTGGTGAGGTCATGGTAGGTGTTAAATTTGGGTCTTCCTCTGTGAATTTTTTTAACTGGAATCCTTTGATTAAAATAATCCACAGGAAAAATAAATAAATAAATAAATAAATAAATAAATAAATAAATAAATAAATAAAAATAATACACAGAAATGTCTCAAAGCCATTCCTCCCCTTACCAGTAGGTGGCACTCTAGTTGTGCTGTTTGCAGGTGCTCTTTGCACCCTTCCATTTTTCAGTCCCTGGATTTTGATCTCCTGTTGGTTCCTTTCCAGGTCTGTGTGCCCTCTCTATCAACCATTCCAATTCTTACCTGGCCTATCCTGGAAGCCTGACTACAGGCGAGATTGTGCTTTATGATGGAAACTCCCTGGTAAGTTGACAGTGGTCCTGCCACCTGGCTTGGCTATGTGGGGAATGAAGGAGATAGAGGTGCTGAGGTGGGGGTTGGGGGGTGGGAGTAACGCTGGGGGCATTTTCTGACCAGGATGGTTAGGTGCAGAGGAGAAGGCAGTGTTATTTGCCCTGGCTTTGCCATCAGTCTGCACCACCATGGGTAGTGTTACAGGCCAGGGCAAAACATCTGCAACAGGATGGAAATCACCTGCCAGCTGCTGGCAGATGGTCACACTGGTGGCCTGAGACAGCACACAGCTGTTTCCTGCCCTCTGGTCTCTGAAGCTTCACAGAGTGGGACAGTCCCAACCTGTGGTGGGAGGTCCCCCTAAGGGGACGCCCAGCACAACATTCCTCTGCATCAGACACGCAGTTAGATGGCCACCTCCCTAAGGTCAGGAAAGGGGATAGAAATCACAATACAGCCAAAAAGGATATGCAGCTTGTATGCAGAGCTCTGATGGGGAGAAGCAGAGGAAACCCAATAAATGACGAAAATAGAAGAAAAAGAAAGAGGAAGGAGGGAGATGAAATCCATCTTCCTTCTTCCGTGGCATTAGTGTCTGCTTCTCCTTTTCACCAACAGAAAACAGTCTGCACTATTGCTGCCCATGAGGGGACACTGGCTGCTATCACCTTCAACTCCACAGGCTCCAAACTAGCAAGCGCATCAGAGAAAGTAAGTGCACTCCCATCTCCTTCTGTCTGGGGGTTCGCTCACTGGCTACCTCTGGAAATGCCCAGAGAGCAGATGGAATGAGGCCGGGTGACTTGGAGACTAAGTGGTCCCTGAACCCTGCTTAGAATGTGTTTCAGAGTGAGAATCTCTGGCCTTTGTGTGTTGTGGTCTATTGATTACTTGTTAATTCAGTAGATCAAAGGCCAATGCTGGGCAAGATACAAACCCTTTGCACAGATACTGTGGTCTTCTTGAGAAATATCCATGCATATCACCCCTAGAACAGATAGATGCTATGTTTCAGAAGCAGTATAAACAAAATGCTTTGCTAGTTAGTCAGAGAGAGTGATCTCTTCTGTCTGGGATAATCAAAGAAGGTGATCAGGTTGAATTCCAAATGCTATACAAAGCAGGGATATTTCGCTACGTGGAGAGAGAATATTGTAGGGAGCTGTTGCAGTCTGGGAGACATGCACATGCATGCATACAAAGCACATACATGTACACACAGAGCCCTGGGCTGGCATGGGGAGAGAAAGGCGGGCAGAGTATGTTTAGAACATGTTTCAAGAATTGCTCATTCAGCACATATATAATTAAAAATGCCTCTGTGCCCAGTGCTTTGTGCTTCCTCCTCAGACACAGGTGTTTAAAACCAATAAAACAAACTGCTGTCTGAGGGGACATCTCTGTGTGAAGCCACTAATGGTTAGAAACCGTCCACCTGCTTTCTTTTCCAGGGCACAGTCATCCGGGTGTTCTCTGTACCTGATGGGCAAAAGCTCTATGAGTTTCGCAGAGGAATGAAAAGGTCTGTGCTCAGTGTCAAACCCATTTCAAAGTCCCCACAGAAGGGCTTCAGTGGCCAGAGGACAGAGGCTGTGGCCTCCTCTCACCTAGAGGCATTATTACTGTAATAATTGACTTGGGTAACTGACTTCGGGGCTCCAGAGAGGACTTAGTAAAAGTGAAAGAGGAGAAGCTATTTTAACACAAGTGTTCAACCATGAGAGTCCTTTGATAGGCAGTCAATAGAGCAGAAATAAGAAAACCAGGAAGTCACAATCCAAAAACAATTTCCAATTCTCTTCCATGGAAATAAAGGGCGATGTGAGGTATGACTGTTTGGGGTCTTGTTGGCTGTAGGGTTTGCATTCGGATCAGTGCGCAGAGCACCTGGTAGATGTCCACAGTGTCAGGAATGTACACGTCTTCCCACTCCACTAGCTGGGAGGATAGGCCATGCTTTATTATTTGCACCTAAGACCTTTGTGCATCTTTCTGACATTGCTCCCTAAATCTGAAAAACACAATGTTGAAGGGGTTTTAGAATACCTAGGTTCTTCAGGATACATTGACTTTTCTCACAAAACTGATCTTGGAACTAGAAGGCAATAATCCCCATTTTTCTGGCTTATTGGTTCATGTATTGCTGTTTCCAGGTACGTGACAATCAGCTCCCTAGTTTTCAGTATGGACTCACAGTTCCTGTGTGCCTCCAGCAACACGGAGACCGTGCATATCTTCAAGCTGGAACACCTCGCCAACAGGTACAGGGAGCACTCGGTCAGCAAAGAGCTTTCTTTTTTAAGTTCCATAAACTCGACTTTGTCTTTACCACCATGGTAGAGCATATGCTAGCAAAATGTTTTGGTATCCTGCACAAAAGCACAAAAATTGGGACAAACTCCTGAGTTTGCATCCTGGCTCAGCCCTGTCTCAGCTATGAGACCCTGAGAAAGTCATTTAATTTTTCTATATTTCACTTTCCTCATCTATAAAACAAACTCATAACAGCGTATGCCTTGTAGGCTAGTGGTAAGGATTAAATGAGTCTGTTATGTAAAGCATTTGGTGTAGCGCTGGCACATGGCACTAACCAATGTAGCTATAAATATAGTAATATAGTTATTATTGCTATTGCCACTACTAGTAAGTACTTAGAAACACTTTCCCTGCCCAAGTATAACCGTGGCAGGCACAGCGTGAGGGCTATATAAAGCATGTGTTGTCTGTAGCCAATGATGAGTGTGTTCATTTCCAATACTACAAATCACCAAAACGTAATGGCTTCAAACAGCAAATATTTATCATCTCACAGTTTCGGAGATCGGAAGCCCAGAGTGGGCTGGCCAGATCCTCTGCTTAGGATTTCCTAGGGCCGAAATGGAGATGTCTGAACACCAGCTGTGTTCTCCTGCAGCACTCAGAATCTTTGTCCAAGTGTGTTGTTGTTGCCGTTAAGAATGCAGGTCCTTACAGATGTGTCAGTGAGGTCACCACGTCCTTGCTGGCTGCCAGTGGGAGAGGCCTCTCACAGCAGAGAGGCCACCACATTCCTTCACACAAGCCTGCAAACCAGTAGTGTCACACCAATTTCTTCTCATGCCTTGCATTTGTCCCACTTATCTCTCTGCCCTCATTTTCTGCCACTAGGCAGAGGCAATTGAAACCCAGGCCTTATGCACACTAGGCAAGGACCCTACCACTGAGCTACAGCTCCCGGGCATTCAAGAGAAGTTTGTGGTTTGGGGGGTTTGTTTTATTGTTAGTGGTATTTGTTTGTTTTTTGAGATGAGGTCTTGCTGAGTTGTTCAGGCTGGCCTTGAATTCATGATCCTCCTATCTCAGCTTCCCAGATAGCTGGGACTACAAGTACACAGTTCCATGTCTAGCATGGTCTCTGTTAAAGGTACTACATGTGACTGGATCAAAGCCCACCCAGATAATCTCCTGCCTAAGGCCACTTGGGCCATACAATATAATCCAGTCATGTAACTGATGACTAGAGGCTCTAGTCATTACCTCATTACTGTAGAGGCTCTAGACCCAGCACATGGATTCCTGGGGGCCAGTCCCAGAAATTCTACCTGCTATAGACCATGAACATTAGGTCATAGCTGCCAAGTCTCTGCTACGTACATGAGCACATTTGCTCCGCTCGGAAGCAGTGCAGAATCCCCCTCTGCCAGCCATTGTCCACAGCAACATCTCAGAGCCCAGCCTTCCTCCTGATGTGGCCCCTACCCTGAGCCTGGTAGCACAGTGGGTGGCTTACATCTTGTTGGGGGGGGTGCCCCACTTTGTGTCTCTTGATGTTTCTGTCCAGTGTCATGATAGGACCCTGAAACATGAAATGTTAGTGATTTGCTCAATTGCACTCTGAAAGTAGGTGGTGGAGTTAGTGACAATAATGACACTTGTTCATTTTGTAGTTTAGAGAGCTTTTACCACACTTCCTCCCTTGGTCCTCATGGTAGCGCTGGTAGGCAGGGAGGGTAGGAGTTTGATAACTGAAGAAACTGAGGTTCAGAGAGTTCAGCGTCTTGCTCAAAGCTGGCTTCAGGCGCATAAGAAGCGAAACCTCTCCCCGCTGCCAGGCCTCCCTGGGGGCTCAAGTGGTACCTCTAGCAGCAATGCTCACAAGCATCTCCTGTGTGGCCTCCTCTGCTGGGGTTCGACTAGTGTGAAGCGGGGACTCTTCTGGGCCTGGAAATTCTCTAATGGGCTAGGACCTCCATGAGAAAAATAACTTTCTACCTGATTAGAATGAGGTGGTGCTGGCCTCCTCCCTGGATGTATTAGTGTACAGCAGTATGACATGGTACCCAGTCTCTGCCCCCCTCTGCATGGGACTCCATCCCAGAATGCCAGCAACCGAGCCACCAAAGGCTACGGGTTTTCCATGCAGATTCCGCCTTTCCTCTGTGTCATGTCCCCTGTCGGCCTCCCCAGAACTCTTCTAACACCTGTCCCTGTGAGGGAGAGAAGGATCCCAAAGCTCTTATTTGCCCTGAACTTCTCAGTCCAAACTTTCCCCAGAGATTTTTATCTAGTTTCTAGATATTTCTGTTATTTCCCAGATAGCTTCTGAAACTTAGCCCTGATTTCTTCTGGAGCTTCTATTTGTCCCCTGTTGCAGTGGGGAAGCCCTAGGTGACAGCCCAATTGTTCAGATACTTTTTACCCCTAAGGTTCTCTGACGAGGGAGGAAGTGCTCCCAAACTGCTGCTTCAGTCCTGTCCTTTCCTGGGTCTATCTTCAGTGCTTTGGGTAGGAGACGCACTACCCTGTCGAGCTGCCCTGTTCCCTCATTGGCCGTACGTGACTGGGGGCAGGCCTTCCAGTCCTGGGCCATCTCCTCAGCCCATCCACCAAGTGCTGTTATGTCCCAGACAGTGTGACTCCCATTTACCTCTTCAGTCCTGTATCACTGGCCACTGCCCTTAATCACGTCTTTAACTTTATGCTTATATTTGGTCTCATTCTGCCCAGCCTCACTGGGCCAATCCATCCTGTATCTTCTTGCAGGATTAATCTTCTGAAAATGCTCCCTTGAACATAATACATCCTCACAACATGTATTCCCTTTGTCCTTGGGAACAAACTGACAGCTCCTCCCCTGCCTGCAGAGCCCGGCTGCCACCACCACCCCAGAATCTCTCTCATTCCTCCAGCCTCTGGGCCCCTCGCTTGTACGACTGCACTTGCTGCATGCCCAGCTCTAGGCCGACCCTCTTTACTTCCCCCACCAAGCCTGCACATTGTCCCTGCGTTCCAAATGAGGAAGCATGGAAACCAAGAGGTTAGGAACCCTTGCGCCCCACTCCCTCCCCTGTGGTCCCGGAGCAACTCCTGCCTGTACCCGTTACATGGCACCCTACACAGCAGCTCAGACTTTTTTCCTGCTCACACTTGTGTGCTGTATCTCCACCTCGAGTGCAGGGTCTGGATGGCGCTTCTCTCTGAATCCCAAGCTGGAGCACAGAGCTCCACAGAGCCGGAGCACAGCACAGGTCTGCCTAGAAAGGTTACTTTGGGTTGAGAAGGTCGAGGCCCAGACAGGTTTATCCAAAGAACACCTCGCCAGTTGCTAACAGTCAGAAACGAGCTGCGGTAATGTTTCCCATCAGGATCTGGTCCTGTAGACAAATGGCACCATGGCAGAGTCTCCTGGGAACACACGCAGCAGCCCTGGCCCTCCATGTGTTGCCCGCAGTGCAGAACAGAGATGGGGGGGGTCTCTCACCAGCAGAGTAGTCCCACTGTCCGTCTGGTGGACTCCTTGGGATGAAGCTCCATGACTGCAGGGGGCCCTCTAGGTCCCTTTGAGTTTCTCCGACTCTGTGAGTGGCTGATACCCTGATGGCTTTGCGGCTGAAATCAGACAACACCCAAGTGTCTTGCCTGCAGGCTACCTTCTGGCTTCCCACTCAGTCTGGCTCAGGGGCCTTCACACTGAGATCTGTCTGTTCTTCCTTGAGCCCCGGACAGACTTGAGGTCTTTTTACAGGGTCCAGATATTGATTGCATCTCATTCTCTACCCTTGCCCTCTGTAAGAAATCTAGCAATCAGACTAATCATCAGATATTTTTTTTAATGTAAGAAAGCAGCAGCATCGAGAGCCTTTTAAGAGCTTTACAATGGTTCCTCTGAAGCACAAACAGGCCCTTGATGCTCTTTGGTTATTGCCAGAATAATGTGACTCGGTGGGTAGAACATTGCACTAAGGCACAGTTTCTGCCCATTGTGGTATGCAGCTCGGAATGTTCAGATATGCAGGTTACTTGATGGACTCCAGTACTGGCAGCCAATCCCATCCTTGTCTCTGCCCTGCCCCCTTAGTCGCCCCGAAGAGCCTTCCACCTGGAGCGGCTACATGGGAAAGATGTTCATGGCTGCCACCAACTACCTCCCTGCCCAGGTGTCAGACATGATGAACCAGGACAGGGCTTTTGCCACTGGACGCTTGAACTTCTCTGGGCAGAAGAACATCTGTACCCTCTCCACGTACGTACTGCCCACACTAAGCAAACACACACTTAGAAATCTCAGAGCACAAAGTCCCCAAACCAGTGAAAAAAAAAAGGGGAGGGGAATGGTCCCCAAGAAGGGTGAGCTGAACCAAATGAACCAATCTGTTGCTTTTCCTCTCTGATTTTAACATGGATTCTCAGGGGCCTGCCAGCAGCTGGCACAGGAGTAACCCTCTGGTTATAACACTGTCATGAAAACATTCCCAGTTTTGATAGAACTAGGCGACAAGCTTCAAGCTCTCTTGTCTAAATTCAGACACTAACGGGGTGACAGGTACTCTTTAAGTAGTTTTAGGAAGTTTACTAAAGAAGTGGAGCATTTAAATCTTTCACAAACCTAACCAGCCAAGACCAGCAAGCCCACTGTGCCCTTCTCCCTCCTTGTCACTATTAAGGCAGAGACACACAGATGGAGACTGTCCCATTGAGTGGCAGTTGCTTTCACAGGGTAAGAGTACCTACATGCATCATTTTGCCCCGTCCTCATAGTTATGTTCAAAGACCAGAAATAACCCTGAAAGTAGGTTGTTAGGTCAGGACACAAAGGAATGGCCAGAAGCCCAGACTGGATCAGCGGGTGAAGGGTTGTCCCTAGCAGGGACATTGGCAGCAGCCGAGGAGAGCAAGGCCTTGTTAGCTGAAACCGGCCCAATTACCCATTTTCATGGTAATAATGTTGACAGTCATCTAGCTTCCTCCAGCCCAAATCTCCAACCTGTTCCACACTCTTCCCATAAACCAGTGCTACAGGCTTCGGAACTACATGGTCAGGTCCAGTCACAGCAGTGACCCCTTTCTTGGTACCAGTTTTCTATATTGGTGCTAACCAGCTTTCAATCACTGTGACAAAAATACCTGACATGCACAGCTTCTTGGAGGAAGGGTTTATTTTGGCTCACAGTTTCAGAGCTTTCAGTCCAGGGTCAGCTGGCTTCAAGGCAGAAACATCATGGTGGAAGGAGATAGTGAAGGAAAGCTGCTCATTTATGACAGGCAGGAAGCAGAGAACAGGGAAGGGGGGGCAGGGACCGCATGTACCTCTCCAGGTCACACCCCCAGTGACCTACCTCCTCCAGCCAGGCCTTACCCCCTAACAGAACGTGCAGCTCTGCGCTTATCCAAGGACTGATCTAAAAACCATCTAGAAACCCCACCTCTGAGCATCTGATACTCCACAGGACATTTTTGATCCAAACCATAACAGAAATCATTAGGTCAGAACACAAAGGACTGGAAAGCCTGGACTCCAGATTAGTGGGATAAGCGTTCATCCATGGCAGAATAGGTGCCAGCTGGTGAGAAGGCCTGTCAGGCAGCTGAAACAGCTCCATTACCCATCTTCACTGTAATCACAGTTCATGTTTCACCTGACTCTTAGAATCCAGAAACTGCCAAGGCTGCTAGTCGCATCCTCTGATGGACATCTTTACATCTACAATTTGGATCCTCAGGACGGAGGAGAGTGCGTCCTAATCAAGACCCACAGGTGAACATTCTAGCTTTCCAAGGACAGTCAGTCAGGAGCTGGCAGGGCAGAGCTGTCACCTCAGTGAGACACTGATCAGCCTCGGTTCTCTTGCTGCCACTTCTTAACTGGCAATCTGGGCAGCAAACCCCTAGCCGGCACCTGCTTTGCGCAAGTGCTCTGCTGGGACTCCTCTGAGTGCTGCCCCCTTCTGGATAGTTGCGGGATACATCGCACCGCAGAATAGCTAGTCCAGCCCCAAGTACACAGTGGGTGCTCAAAAATGTTCATAGAATTGAAAAGTTCCCCAACCTTCTGTGACATGCATGGGCTGGCCTTTTGTCCTGCTGTGAACAAGACACCATGAGCAGCCACTGCACCCTTGCCCGTGGGCCGCGTCCATGTTAGCATGTCTTGCCTGCGTGTGTGTACCGGGAAGGGCAGAGGGCCAACCTTTGCTTATTAAATATAAGGGAAGGCAGTCATTTTGAAGCTGCCTGAATGAGCCCTGGTAATTTAAGGCCACTTCAGTTCCTGCTGGCCTAGCTGCATGCTGCTAGGTCTATAACTTACAGTCAGGTAGCCAAGTGTGTGTCTCTGAGCTTTTCCTTGTGACAGACTTCTAGCTAGCTAATTTCTTGCCCCCCCACCCCCCTTAACTGCTGCAAGCAGTTTGCTTGGCTCAGGGACGACAGAGGAGAACAAAGAAAACAACCTCGGACCTCCCCTACCTCAGTCTTACGCAGCGACTGTAGCCAGACCAAGCACGTCTGCAGCCTCCACCGTGCCAGGTGAGTGGGGTCCACCTGCCCCTCCTCCATTACCTGGGGCTGGAGTGCGCTCCTGAGCTATTTCCTCACAAGTGAGGCCTGGTAACAGCTTCCAACGTGGGTCCTTACCCCAGACAGATGTAGCGCAGGAGGTTCACTTTCGGCGTGAATCCTTGCCTCTTGGAGAGGTCCAAAGAGGTGGGAAGTTTCAGGCAGCCAAGGTGGCGGGCGGGATGAGACCACTGCCTCTCTGCGACTCAGAGGCCATAACTGATGGGGTTGAGATGGGTAAGCAGTCCCTCCAGCCGGAAGACAGAGGCACCTGCACGGTTCCTCAACCCTCCCTTTCCCTCGGTCATGTGCTGAGCTGACCATGTGGCTTGTTTCCTGTCTCACTCTGGGTTTCCAGGTTACTCTGAGGATGGCGGGGCACTCCGAGGAGAAGTGATTCCGGAACACGAGTTTGCAACGGGACCAGTGTGTCTTGATGATGAGAATGAGTTTCCCCCTGTGAGCATTAGGAGTTCGTAAAAGAGCAACTCTGTCTTTGTGCCTGGAAGGCACCTTTCCCTTGTACAAGAGGCGAAATCACTTTCCCTGTCTTTTGGTTGCTAACAACTAATCCTCTTCTCTGAAATCCAGAGAGCCATAAAATGTCCCTTGCGTGTGCTTCGGGTCCTGCCGACTAGCCATAAGGTGTTATGCTAAGCCCTGACAGCTCAGGATAACTAATCCAGGGAGTCTGGGGCGTTCGCTACACTCAGAGGCCTGGACTCCTTTCCTCTGCTTCTGTACACTGACATTGCTGCTTGTAGGGTAAATTTCTGCCTGTGTAAAACTCTGTGTCCTGAGGTGCCTAAGGATGCTTTTGCAGAATGCTGCCTTTCTGCTGCCGGAGGTGAGGTGCTGATGGGGCCGGGCTGCGTGTCTGGGACTCTGAGCTGACTGGAGATCCGCAGAGAAGCTGACCGCACCCTGCTTCGGGCTTAGGCAGGGTGGACCCCGCCTCCCCAGGAGCTGCAGGCACTCATTCAGACACCCCTGGGGGGAAGGCCGGAGCTGGATGCATGACCCCCACCTGGGCATCTTGTCTTTTTCTTTTATTTGAGGTGTTGGGGATTGAGCTACATTCCCAGCCCTTTTTACTTTTTATTTTTTATTTTGAGACAGAGCCTTGCTAAGTTGCCCAGTCTGGGCTCAAACTTGCGATCCTCCTGCCTCAGCCTCTCAGGGTGCCGGGATTACAGATGTGCAAATGAACCATGCCTGGCTTCCTTGCTTGTGCATCTTTGGTGGAGCTTCCCAGCATCCTCCTGCAGCTGTTCCACCAGCAAGGGTTCCTGGGGCCGGCTGAGCACTGGGTTGAATTGCTTCCAACATCTGTATCTGGAGAAAGTCTCTCCTGGGGGGTGGGGGGACAGGGCTTCCATAGCTGTGGCTTCTTCAGACTTCCATTTAGAGAAACACAGAGAGCCTTTCTGTGAGCTTCAGTTAGCAAACACCCCAGAGAGTCAGCTTGAAATCATTGCAGCTGGAAGCAGTATCAGGCCACAGCTTGGATGCCAACTGCCAGAGCACAGCGGAGCAGCCACGGTGCCTGTCAGGCCTTGTGTGGAACGTTTTCTGGTGAGCCTTGTACGTTGGTGAGATCTATCTGTAAAAAGATGGAGTGCAGGTTTGGCTTCTCTCTGTCATGGATCTGTGGAACAACCTAGTAAGCACATTTGGCTGAGAAGAACAAAGCTCTCGTGGGGCCCTTTGTGCATTGCGGGGTGTGTTTGTGACTTCCTTGTGGGCTCTGAGGACTGCAGCTTGGGATTTACGTTTCTGAATTTTAATAGGCAGGTTTCCGGATACATTGCCACCAAGTGACGTTTATATTTTAGTGGTAGAGAAGAGTGGTTCTTAAAAAAATACTAATTGTACATTTTAAAACATCTGTTGGCTTACTGCCTAACAGTTGTTGCCTAAAGCAGCTTTTTTGCCTTTGGGTTCTTATAATGACAACTACCCCCAGAGGGAGTTTTTCTGTCTCCCTAAGCGTTGGTGTTTATTTCAATGATGTTGCATCTTCCAGGAACCAGAGCATTCTAGGTCAGACACAGTGGGCACAAATGTGACCATCCTCCTCCATCAAGATTTCGAGCACTCAGACACTCACTGGGTTCTGTTCTAGTAATTTTGGCAAAAGCCTGCAACTGATCCAAAAGACTGAGATTATGAATTAGATTCTTCTTTGTAACCAGAGCAAAATTGCAGCCTGTCATGTTTACAGAATTAGGACAATCTGGACATTGGCAGTTAGGAGGTAGTTCCTTGTCAAAGAAAACCTGTATAAAATGACAGGTACCCTATGTGCATTTGTTTAGGGTGAAAACAGAATTGGAGATGCTTAATATTAGAACTAGTGCTCAAACTATCGCCAGGCCGGTACCCACGTATAGCGTGGGAAGCTGGGTATGAGCCAGTCGACCTGTCTTTTCCTTATGGACCTGATGTGTAAAAGTTGTTTTAAACTTCATCAAGCACTTCCATTAATATAAAAGAAATGCTCCCTCTCAGAGAGAAAGTTGCCCACTGAATGAGGTCACTAGACCAGTTGACACCAGTCACCAGTGGGTACAGGGTAGGTGCTAGGCGTCCTGGCAGTCACAGGACCCAGCTTGTCCCCGAGCCTGCAGATAGAGGTGCAGGAGGAGACACTGTCTACCGAGGGCCTGGGCCAGCAGTGGGCAGCTTCTCCATCTTGCCATACAAGGCCCAGAGACCTGGGTGCTCCTAGAGTGCTGCTTGGCAGGCCCGTGTAAGTTACCCCACAGCGGCAGCAACCATCGGGGTGCTAGACGCTCCCTCCCTCACCTTTGTCTGTTGCAAATATCTTTCCCGAATCTACATCTTTACTCATGTTCTTTAGACACTTCTGAGATTACAAAAGAATCTTAGTGTCCCTGCTGGTTAAAACCGCTTTCCTTCTCAATAGGAACACGGGCTTGCCTAGAGCTCCCCAGGCCTCTGCCTCAAGAATGGGTCATCATTGATGGCCTTTGTAAAATACACTGACGCTGCCCTGCATGTCATCCCTTTCCTCCTTGGCATTTATTTTGCTCCAAAAACAATGAAAGACAAGAGAGCCGACATCTCTGGCACCTGAAGAAGAGGCTGCCTGTGGGAGGCTGAGCAGCTTTTGCCTTGCTGACAAGCCAGCACACAAAACTGCATGTTGGGAGACTTGTCTCCACCTTGTGAGCCAGAGTGAGGCAGTCTGCACCAAGGATGTATACTGAGCCTGTAATAGTGATCTAGCAGTCTGTGTTCATAAGAAAGATGAGCTTTTTAAAAATTGCACATATACATAAAAATATACACACATGTATGCACACACATTTATATATAGTATTTTTAGGGTTTGTGTCATGCTTGTCTTTCACCTACATGAAATGGGTGGGTTTTCTGAGGCTGTGGGCGAAGGTCAGCCTGTGGGCCTCTAGAAGAGCTCCACAGTGTCCACCTCCTGTGCTCACCACCCAGGGGCACAGACCTGTAGGTGACACGGCTGCCCACAGCCTCTTCCTGGGGAGAGTAAGGCCATTCTGTTTTGATTTCGGTAGATAATCTTGTGCCGTGGAAGTCAGAAGGGCAAAACGAAGCAGTCATGACGAGAAGCACACATCAGAAATCAGGACATCCAACTGTCAGGTGGTTTTGGAGAAAACAAAGAAAATGGAAGAATGGAGTGTGATTGTGTGAACAGAAAGGGGGGCAGGAATCCTGGGTGCTATGCTGCCCCAGCCATGGGACACGGCTGGCTCCTCACCGACCCCCGACCCCAGCTGCCCGTGGGCATCAGGGACACTGCATCTACATCATGCTATTTAAAATACCATCAAACCACAGTGTAAATGCTAACTAACCATATTGGTATATAGCCAGAATTTTATATTAAAAAGGGCATCCTTTTTAAATGTATGCTGTGTAAAAAAAATGTACTTATAGGAAAAACTCTTTGAATTGTATTTCTTGTATATTACATACATATAGAGAGATTATTTTAGCCAGGCAAAGTATTTTTGAAGTGATTGGAATAAATCATTTATTGCCTTTGAGTCCCATTTAGGACACTAATAAAACATAGCAATGCATTTTTAGTTTCTTAAACTTCATTTCGTGTCTTAGAGATTTTAGGGGGGCAGGAAGAACTCCTAAAATCTTTACAACATATGCATTTGAAGCTAGGCGGAATGGCACACATTTGTAATACTAGCATTCTGGGAAGCTGAGGCAGGATTTCAAAATAAGAAATAAAAACGGATGGGAAATGTAGCTCAGTGTAAAGGCCATGAATTCAGTCCCAGGACCACGAAACAAACAAATAAAACCCCACTCATGTGACCTTAAAAAGAGGAAGAGGGGTTGGGGATTTGGCTCAGTGGTAGAGCGCTTGCCTAGCAGGTGCAAGGCCCTGAATTTGATCCCCAGCACCCGCCCCCTAAAAAAGAGGAAGAGAAGGGCTTTTCCATGGATTCTTCTGCTCTGAGACCTAGAAAGAGCCCTGACTTTGTCTAGTTGCTTAAGGCATCCCATGGGAGCTCACTGGAAATGTGGGCCCTCGGGTCCTCCCCCAAGCCCACTGAGCCAGAATCTACATTTTCAATAGATCCCAGGTGATTTGTACATACAGAGAAGATGGAGACGTTCTGTTACATACTGGTTGGAATGAAATCTACCCTAAAATGACCAGTGAAATTAGGAACACAAAAAGGAAACTAAAATGTATTAAGCATCTGCTCCATGTAGGGTAACATGCAAGGCATATTGCTGTATTACCTTTCTTGACCTTTAAAATCAACTTGCAGGTGAGGTTAAATAATTTGCCCAACTGCAGACCCTGCGGCATGAACCTGTGCTGACTCCAAAGCTTGTGAGTGGTCCACTGCATCACGCTAACAGCCCCAGAGTCAGCTCAGCTGTCCTCCCGAGCTAGCCTGAAGAAGGGACAGTATACAAAGTAGTGGCCTCCAAACGAAGTTCATCTAACTTCCAAATATTCCTCCTTGTGGAAAAACTGGCTTGTTACACAGTTTGGCAGCGGCAGGCGATGCGGAAGGGATTGCAGCAAGGAGCTGCGGAAGGATCCTGAGTGTAATCTGCTCTGGAGATGTTGTCTTTGGCAATGTCCCGCAGGACGTCTGTAAGGACCTTCCTGACCTGGGGCAGCACGGCCTGGTACTCGGCACCACCCCTCTGGAGGGGCGCACCTTCCGCAGCATCCTCTTCCAGGTTGAAGATGAGGGGAGGATCATGCCGCTGTTCTGGCCCGATGCTCCCATCACAGGCTTTGGCTCCACCTGGAGAGACGATAGCAATAAATACCTCATCGAACCCAACCTTGGCCCTGCGTTGTAAAGAGGAGAGCTGTGACTGACTATATATGAACTTAAACATGCCAGCACTTGAAAATTCAAATAATTGCTCTCCGTCAAATAAATTACTTTGAGATCTATTTTCTCCTTCTGGTGATGATCCTGTTGTCCACCAGGATTTGGAAGCTCCCCTCAGACTTGCCTTCGGGGCCACTAGAGCATTCACTCAAATACCTACCATCTCTGCCCTTTGGGAGTAAATCCAATTGTTTTGAACACTGCTTTCTTGAATAGCATTTGGTGAATAGATGAAGACAGAGTAGTTTCACTGTGGGTGGAAGACGAGCTTCTTACAGGGATCAGAACCTAGCTATTAAGGTAGTCCCAAAAGAGGGGTGACGAAAATGTTTGGAGGGGTGGCGGCATCCCTGGGAACAACCTCCCTCCCACTTCACTATGAAAAAGTACTCAAGGTAGCTGACAGAAATTTAATTGAATAAACAAAAGGAATTAAGGCAAAGGCTTGAAAATATAAGAGTTTGCCTCTGAGCTTCTCAGTGGCCAAACATTAATAAGACAGAAATGTTATCGATTGCTCAGGAGAAGCCGAACTTTTCCAGCACCGACGTCTGAGAAATTATGCAGTGGTTCCTCCTCCAGGGGACTCTGCATCATGGACTGCTCAGTGACATTCTTATGAAAAACACAACTGCGTGCTTAACGTGGTCAGCCTGTGACTTCTTATCACTGCAAGGTGAGAGAATAGTGCCACAGTGCAAGTCAGTAAAAGCAAATCTGCAAGGACCAAACCCACGCTACCTGAGGGTACAGCTTTCTGGTACAATCTGCTAGAAATAAAATTTGAAATATTGAGAAGAATGCGTAATTTCATAGCCTTCAGACAGCCCTCCCTTTGGCCTTTTCCTCCTGGGACTGGGATTTAGGGTTCAGCGAGATTAGGAGTTACCATCTTTGCCCAGAGTTCAGAGTAGAATCTGACAATTCTTCATTAATAGTAAGGGGCAGAAGTGATGTGAGTTTTGACTATTAGTTGGAATGGATTCTTCTTATAAAAATAATAATTCTACTTGAAGGAAGAGTGGAGTAGTTTGCACAGAACTATCCTCTTCTGGGTAACAATTATGAATTCCAGGCAATGTATTAAAAACAAAGACACTAGAAAACAAACAAGACAGGCAGAAACTGGAAAAGAGTTGACCCTTGAAAGAAGGAAACCACACTGGGTTGGATCTGTTTCAAAGTTTTCCCTTGGGCACACTCCCCAGTCTGTGCAGCCTGAGTGGCTAGAACTCCAGACGAAAGCTGTGGTCTCTCTGGCTTGAGGTATCAAGAGTTCAAGGCTTCCACAAAAGATGAAAATTAATGGGGGAATCCTGGGGAAAAGACAGACATAGAGGGAATGCCTAAAACCTAATATGAACTCCTTCTAATCCTTAGCTGACCCCTGAACAGTGCATACCCATGGAAAAGATTCTGGCAACAGCTACAAGAAGCAAGTAACTCAGTAGGCATTTCTGCTGCTACCTGCAGCAGGGCAGATAGAGTTTAGAGTGTGAGTTCACTAAATTAGAGGAGTCTGATACACCTCGGATTTTCCACTGAGGTCACAAAAATTTTGGCTAGGAGTAGAGATCAGGTCTAAAAGTAAGGAATTTGCCTAAAATTAAGGACAAAAAAATCTACAAGACCAATCCTGTAAAAATAAAACAAGCCTCTGCAATTTCAAGGGAACCAACTACTATCTGCCTGTAAGACCAAAAATCACTCAGAAAACAGAAATTAGAATCTCTACAATGTATTATCAACAGCATCCAGTTTACACCTATCTTAGTTACATTCTCATTGCTGAACAAAATACCCAACACCCACAAATTAAGGGAGGAAAGGTTTATTTTGGCTCACAGTTTGTAGAGATCTCATTCCATAGTCAGCTGGCTCCAAGGCAGGGCAGCATGGCAGAGGAGAAATAGTCCATGGGATGGCAGGCAAGAAACAACCAGCAGGAGCCTTCCTTTACCTTTAGGATGGGCCTTCCTATCACCCAAAACTATGTTAAACCAATCAGTGGACTAATCTAGTTAACACACACCCATAGTACAGTATCACACAAGCATGATCCAGCCATCTCCCAAAACCCTTACTTATGAGCGTTCAAGGCTTTAGGGGGGGACATCTAGATATAAGCCACAACAATAACTTTAAAAAATGACTAAATCAACTTCGAGCTTTCACTTTGGCTTCCACATGTGGCTTAGAAGCTGCCCTCCATCCCAACAAATAAAAAGCTGAACCAACTGAAAATGCAATAACTCTTGTTAGACCTGTCCAAGAAGTGAGGTCACAGCAAACCACAGCCTATAAATCAGAGATACAGAAGGGAGGACAGAGGGAAGCGCAACTCCCCACTGCAGAGACCTCCAGCAGAACCAGTGCCCAGTGGGAAAACCTGAGCTGCAACTGATAACTTACTGGAGGCTCAGCATGGACAGTCTTTGGGATTAAAACCCCCAAGGGCACTAGGTCGCTGGGGAGCCCCACACTTCTGTGTATCACTTCAGGAGCTCAACTAGGTTTTTAGTAAATACTACAGAAAAATCCTGATTCAAGGAAGGGGAGGAGAAAAGTAATACTTTTTTTTTTTTTTCCAGCACTGGGGATTGAACCCAGGGCCTTTACACTGAGCTATATCTCTGACCCTTTTTAAAATTTTGAAACAGGATCTCACTAAGTGGCTAAGTTGCCCTTGCTGGCCTAGAATTTGTAGTCCTCCTCCCTCGGCCTCCCAAGGTGCTGGGATTAGAGGGATGTACCACCACACTTGGTGTGTCCTTCTTAACTGACAACAGCTGTTCAAAAATTGTAGTAGCAACAAGGTCCTTGAATCATGTATGTGTATGTATACATATATGTTTATGTATAAGTGAGGTGAATGGCTGCAATGCCCTGAAAGATGGAGGAAGGCATTAGAATTATTTTATTTCAAGGTGCTTGCATTACCTTTGAAGTGGAATAATGCTTTTGAAAGTAGACTCAGATTAGTGGTAAATGTATACTGAAAAATTTTTAAACAAAAAAATAACAGAGTAAGAAAAGAAAGAAAATGGAATCATACAAAATGCTCAGGTAAAACCACAAAAGCAGAAAAAGGGTGGAATACAAAAATAGAAAAGAAAAATGAAGGCAACAAACACCAAATAGTAACAAACAGATATTTAGTACAACTGTATCGCAAATTGCTTTTAACATCAATGGTCTAAATATACCAATTAAAAGACAGAAATTAAAAATAAATACATAAAAGAAATTATCAGAGCGGACCAAAACACAAAACTGAAGAAGTCTGCTTTAGATATAAAGACACATAGATTAATAGTAAATGACTGTTGAAAAATAAGCAATCCTAATACTAATTGAAAGAATGCAGGAATGTTTACATTAACTTCAGATAGAGCAGACTTCAAAGAAATATGTCAGTGATAAAGCATAGCATCATAGAATGATAAAGGGGTCAATTGTCCAGAAAGACATAACAATCGTCAATGTATCTATATGCAACAATAGAACATCAAAATGCATGAGGCAAAAACTAATAGAACTACAGAAGAGAGATGAATCCACTATTACATCTGGAGCCTTCAATATCGCTCTATCAGAATGAACAGATCTGAGGGCTGGGGATGTAATTCGGTGGTAGAGCACTTACCTAGCATACGTGAGAAATGGACAGAACTAGCAGGCAGAAAATCAGTGAAGACGTAGTTGAATTCAGCGATTCACAGGATATAATGAATTCACAGGATATAATGAAAATCTATAAATTACTCCAACAACTGAACATCACAAATTCTTCCCAAACTCATATATAACACTCGCTGAGTGCTATAGTTTAGGTCCTAAATGTCTCCCAAAGGTCCATGTGTTAAAGGCCTAGTCTTCAGCCCATAGCATTATTAGGAGGTAGTGCCTAGTAGGAGGTTCAAGGTCACTGGGGACATACCTCAAAGAGGACTGTGGGACACCAGTTCATATCTTCTCTTTCTCTTCTCTTTCTTTCTCTTTCTTTCTCCCCCCACCTCACCTCTGGCCAACACCAGGTGAGCAACCAGACACTCTAGCCATGATGTGCTACCTCACCATGTGCCCAAAACAACAGGACCAATCAGTCATGGACTGAAAGCTCTGAAACTCTGAGCCAAAGACAGACTTTTCTCTGTGTAAGTTATCTCAGGTATTTTGTTAAAATAATGGAAAGCTGACTAACACAACAAGATAGACCAAAACATTCTGGGCCATAAAAACACACCCCAACAATTTTAAAAGAATACAAATCATACAACGTCTAGTCTTAGACCTCTATAGAACTAAACTAGAAATCAATAACAAGAAGCTAGAAAAATCCCCAAATGCTCAGGGATTAAACAATATACCTCCTAAATAACACCAGTTAAAGGATGTATCTCAAGAGAAATTTTAAAGTATCTGCAAATCAGTGAAAATGAAAAAGAAAACTTGCCAAAATGTGTGAGATATAGAAAAAGCAGTGTTTAGAGGGAAATTTACAGCATTACCTGGATACATTAGAAAAGAGAAAAGACCTTACAAGAAAAATTAAGCTTCTAAATTAGGAAACTAGAAATGGCAGAGGAAATTAATTCCACAGTAAGCAAAAGAAAAGAAATGATAAAAATCTAACAAAAATCAATGAGACCAAAAAAAACTAGTCAATAGAGAAAATCCATGAAACCAAAAGCAGGTTCTTTGAAAGGATTAATAAATTGATAACCTACTAACTAGGCTAAGAAAAGAAAAAGAGAAGGTCCAAATCGCTAATATCAGAAATGAAAAAAGAGAATATCACTACAGAATCCACAGATGTTAAAAGGATAATAAAGGAATATTGTGAGCAATGTGTGCCCATATAACCTTTGATAACCTTGATAAAATAAATTGAATCCTTGAAAGACATAACCTGCCAAAATGCACACAAGAAGAAACAGACATTCTGAATAGGCCTATCTCTTCGAAAGAGATTGAAATACTAATTAAAAACCCTCTAGAAAAGAATCAGGCATAGGTGAATTCTATTAAACATTTGATGAAAGAAATGATAACAATTCTATACCATCTCTTCCAGATGTTGAGGAGACAGCCTATTTCCCACCCTATTCTATGGGTCCAGCATTATCCTAATACCAAATCTAGACAAAGATATTACAAGAAAAGAAAATGACAAACCAATGTCTCTCATGAGTGCGGATGAAAAATCTTCAACAAAATATTAGCAATCAAATCCATCAACATTTTCAAAGTACACGCTATGATCAAACAGGATTTATCTCCAGTATGTGAGCCTGGCTTAACACGCAACGATCAATTAATGCAATTCATCATACCAACAGTCTAAACAAGAAAAACCACAGGATTATATCAATACACACAGAAAAATCATTTGGCAAAATCACTCACTCATGATTTAAAAAAAAAAACCTCTGAGCAAACTAGGAGAGAGGAACTTCCTCAACTTGATAAAGAACATCTACAAAAAACATACAGCTAACATCACACTTCACAGTCAGAAACTAGAAGCTTTACTGCTAAAATCAGGAAGAAGGAAAGGATAGTCTCTGTCACCACTTCTTTTCAATATTTTACTAGAAATCTTAGCTGATGCAATAAGAAAAGAAATCAAAGAGGGAATGAGAGGGAGGGAAAGAGAAGGGGACATAAAAAGAATTAAGATGCGTTTTGTACATGTACCAACTCCCCACAATGAACGTAATCATTATGTGCTGCAAACATGTACTAATAAAAATAAACATTTTTTAAAAGAAAAGAAATAAAAAGTGTACTGATTGGGAAGAGAAAAATAAAACTGTCTTTATTCACACATGAAATTATTGTTTATGTATAAAGTCAGAAAGAATCAATCAAAAATCCTGGCACCAATAAGAGATCATAGCAATGTTACAGCATCCAAGGTTCATATGCAAATGTTGACCTCTTCGCTATATATTATAAGGCAATGAAGAGATGGAGTTTGAAATTAAAAACCCATTACTATTTACATTAGCCTCTCCAAAAATAAAATACTTTAGTTTAAATCTAACAAAATATCTGTAATATCTATTCGAGGACAATGACAAAGCTCTGATGAAAGAAATCAAAGAAGAACGAAATAAATGAAGAGATGATCTACATTCATAAATAGTAAGGCTCCATATTGTCAAGACGTCAGTTTTTTTCCTTTTTCATCTATGTATTCAGTGCTAGCTCAGTCAGAATCCCAGCAATTCATTTTGTAAATAACAACAGACTGATTCTGGAGTTTCTATAGGAGCAAAAGACACACAGCACAATATTGAAGCCAACACAACATTGAAGAACAGCATCGGAGAACTACCCAACTTTAAAACCTATTATAATAACTATAGTAATCAAGACAGTGTGGGACTGGTGAAAGAGCAGACAAATAGATCAGCGCAACAGAAGAACCCAGTAATAGCCTCATACAAATTTAAACAGTTGATCTTTGACAAAGAGCAAAGGCAATACAATGGAGTGAAGATAGTCTTTCTAACAAATGACGTTAGAACAACAGGACATGTATACTCCAAGCAAAACAAAACAAAAAACTCTGAAAAATTAAAAACATAAAACATTCTATACAGACTTTGCATTTCACATATACAGAACACTCCACCCAACAACAACATACACACGGATGTTTTCTAGGATGGACCGTATATTAGGCTATAAGACTTAATAAGTTCAAACTAGTGAACAGTGTACAAAGTATCTTCTTTGACACATCAGGATGAAGTTACAAACCAAAGAAGTAAAACTGGAAAAATTATAGAATTGTGTAAATTAAACAACACAATAGTTCAAAGAAGAAACCACAAGGGAAATTAGGAAATACTGAGTTTAATAAAAATGAAAACATACCAAAACTTACGAGGCATAGCAACAACAATGCTAAAAGTCAATTTATAGCTATAAATGCTTATGTTAAAAAATAAGAAACCTGAGCACAGTGGCACATGCCTATAGTCCCAACTGCTTGGAAGGCTGAGGCAGGAGGATCAGTTAAACCCACGAGTTCAAGACCAGGCAGGATGACATAGCAAAACCCCACCTCAAAAATAAAATAAAGGAGGAAAAGCACTCACATACACACACAAAAAGATCTCAAATGAACAATCAAACAATAAGGAACTAGAGGAAACTTAAGGAACTAGAAAAAAAAGGACAAATTAAACTCAAAACAGAAGAAAGGAAATAATAATTAAAAAAAAGTAGGGCAGAGATAAATGAAGTAGATAAAAGTTGATGATACCAAAAGTTGTTTCTTTGAAAAGACTGACAAAATCGACAAGCCTTTAGCTAACCTAACAAAAATAAAAGAGTCAAATCACGAATCAGAAATGAAAGTGGGGATGTTATTGGTTATTCAAAAGAACAAGAAGTTATAATAGCGTACAAAGAATTAAATGTCAACAAGTTGGGCAATCTAAACGAAATGTCTGATTACTCAAAACACAAATCACAAAGAAATTAAATCACAAAGATTAAATCACAAAGAAATACAAAATCTGCATAGATCCACAACTAGTATGGAGATTGAATCAGTAATCAAAATTTTACTTACAGGCTGGGGCTATGGCTCTGTTGTATTGTGCGTGCTTAATGAAAACTTGGGTTCAATCCCCAGCACCAAAAGAAATAAAAATAAAACAATAAAATCTATTGACAAGAAAAAGCCCTCGGCCAAGTGACTTCACTAGTGAACGCTACTAAGCATTTAAAGAACTAATACCAATCTTTTTCCACCTTTTCCAAAAAAAAAAAAAAAATTGAAGAGGGAGGAACACTTCCCGATACATTCCATAATGCCAGCATTTAATCTAATATCAAAACCAGACATAGATAGTACAAGAAAACAACAGACCAATAACTCTTAGGAATATTAATATTAAAAAAAAAACCTTCCACCAAATACTGGCAATCAAATTCAGCAGCATGTTACAAGATCAATTGGGATTTATTCCTGGAACACAAGGATGGTTTAACAAACGAAAACCAATCAATATGCCACATTAACAGAATGAATGGGGGGAAAAAAGAATGAATGGAAAAAAGAAAATATGGTAATCTCAGTTGGGGTAGTAAAAAGCATTTGATAAAATTCAATACCCAGCCAGGCAGGGTGGTACATGCCTGTAATCTTAGTACTCTGGAAGACTGAGGCAGAAGGAGTGCAAGTTCAAGCCCAGCCTGGGCAATTTAGTGCCTCAAAATTAAAAAATGAAAAAGGGCTAAGGATTAATCAGCGTGAAGGCCCTGGGTTCAATCCCTAGTACAGAGACTGATAGATAGACAGACAGATAGATACATAGATACATAGACACACAGATAGATAGAGATCTATACATAAATAGAAATCGAGAAAGAAGAAAGAGAAAAGAAAAAAAGAAAAAGAAAAAGAGAGAGAAAGAGACATTACTATGTTGTAAATATAAAAGAACTGAGATTCCAAAAGGTTAAATAAATCACCTGGGTCAGAGAGATGCAAATATTTACTCAAGCATTTTCTGTTGCATCACGCTATGTCTAAACAATGCAAAAGAAAAACAGAAGTTTCTTTTTGAAAGGAGAGGAGGGAGAGAGACAGAGAAACAGAGAAAACTAGGAAAAGGAAGAGAAAAGAAAAAGGGAATTAGGAATGGAGGGAAACTACCTCAACATATGAAATACCTATAGCAGGCATCATCTCAGTGGGGAAAGGCTGAAAGCTTTTCCTCTAAGGTCAGAAACAAACAAGAATGCCCATTTTCCCCCTTTCTATTAGTACATATTTGTGAGACATAACAAGTACCTTCATTGTGGGGACAGGATGCCCACTTTTGCCACTTCTGTGCCACTCAGTAAGAAGTCCCAACCAGAGGAATTAGGCAAGAAAAAGAAATACAAGGCATAAAATTAAAAAGGAAAAAGTAAAATGATCTCTTTCACAGACAATATGATCTTATTTGTAGAAAACCCTTAAGATCACACACATACACGCACGCACACACACACACACAGAGTTAGAACTAATGAATGAATTTGGCAAAGAAGACAGACACCTAGTCAACACAGAAATCACTGACATTTCTAAACACCAACTATGCTTAACAGTCTGAAAAGCAAACTGAGAAAATTCCATTTACAATAGCATCAAAGAGAATAAAATATGAATTAAGAAAGTCTCGAGAAAGACTTGTACAATAAGAACTACAAAACATTACTAAAAAAATTTTAAAAAGACATAAAACACAACTCATGGATTAGAAGAGTAAATACAGTTAAAATGGTGATACCACCAGTACTGACTACAGATTCAATGCACTCCTTAATCAAAATCCCAATGACTTTTTTTCAGAATTAGAAAAGCCCATCCTAAAATCCACATGGAATCTGAAGGATGTAGAATAATGAAAACAATCTCAAAAGGGAAAAGCAAAGCTACATGACTCACACGTCCTGATTTCAAAATTTACTACAAAAACTAAAGTAATCAAAACAGTAGGGTACTGGCATAAAGACAGACTTATAAACTAATGCAGTAGAATAGAGAACCAGGAAATAATCTCTTGCATATATGATAAAATAATTTTCACAAGGGTGCCAAGTCTAGTCAGTGGGGTAAGGGATGGTCTTTTGAAGAAATGGCACTAGGAAAACTGGACATCAACACATCAAAGGATGAAGTTGGGTTCTGACCTACGCCCACGTGCAAAAATTAACTCAAAATGGATCAGAGGCCTAAAACAACAAAAGCTCTTAGAAGAAAACAGGGCAACTAGAGTTGGCAAATAGTTTCACAGATGAATTCAATCAAAAATGAAAAAATAATATCAATCCTACACAAACCCTTTCAGAAAACCAGGAAGGAAACCACACTTACAATCTCAATTTTAAGATTTGCAAAACCCCAATACCAAACCTTGACGCAGGCATTACGAGAAAGGAAAATTACAAACAAATCTTGGCAAATCAAATCCAGTAAGTTATAAAAAAGAATAATACCAACATCATGACTAAGTGGGGTTTATCCAGGAATGCAAAGTTGACTTAATAACCAAAAACCAGTTCATGTAATTCTTGGCATTAGAGAGTACATATGCAAGTGTGGACACTTGTAAACTCACCACATTGCACAATTTAGATCTGTGTCTTTCACTGGGTGTAAAATTTGCCTTCATTACTTTATTTTTAAAAATGAAAAGGAAACAGAAAATCAGTGAGGTACCTTAATTGTAGGCCACACACCAAAACAGACCGGGTGTCTTTTCAGGCCACTCCTAGTTTATGACCATAACATCATATCCTCACCTTAGAGGGACACGTGGATCTCTAACCTACTGTAGGAAATGCCAATTCATCTACCTTGTCCAAAAGCAGTTTTAAATAATGAGTGCAAATTGTCAAAGAGTGGGATAGGAATGAGAACGTATCCCCAGTTCGCCCTATTCACAACCTTCGTCCGTGTGCGTGTGCGTGTGTGTAGTCCAGCGTTCCCCACCCTGACTCTCCCGGGAGTCTGGTGGCGCCTTTGAACAACAGACCTCCCTTGGGTATTGTAATTCCTGTCTGATTGTGATAGCTTTAAACAGCCCTATTACTTCATAGTAACATTTATGATTCCAATACCGTGATGCCAAGGGCTTTCTGGCAGGGTTATTACTTCTGAAATTAACTCAGCCTGGAGGTCCCATACCTCTTAGATAATGTAATGTAAGAACTCTAATCTAAGAACTTTTCATCTGAAACCATAGCAAATATTTGACTGTTTTGTTTTAGAGCAACAAAGATTCTTGTGACATTTTAAATATCCCTTGAGTTATAAATTCAGAGAACTTGTTTTGTTTTGATGACACATTTTCTTCGGGATCGCTTATTTACACTCAGAGAAAATAATTTTTGCTTTTTATTATGTAACACTTTGGAAATCTCCAACGTGAAACAACTAAATCAAATTTAGAATCTGTATCAAGTTCTAGATTTTGCGTTTTTTTCCCCATTCATTCATTAAGAAAATGTGAAAGTTCCTACTAAGTGGAAATTAGCTCAGCAATTCAAAACAACAAACTTTAAGAACCGGTGTTGTCAGTTTAGAGTGCTTAGAATCAGTGGGGGAGGAGACGTGTAGGTAATGACTGCCCTCTATGGCAGAAGGAGAGCGCTATCAGAATTCTCCAAATCCTGCCCAGCTGGGAAGGTCAGAGGGTGTTTGATAACCAAGACAGTATTTAGTTTGAGCCCTAAAAACTGAGAGTATTTTAATACGGGGCCAAGGAACAGAGGCCTTGCTCGTGGAGAAGCAGGGCTGGAAATCAACCCAGGAATGAGTCTCCATTCCGGTGGCAGCAAGCAGCCCCTGGAAGAGACGGAGAACCACCCTGATCCAGTACGATATTTCTAAAATATACATTTAAGACAGCCACAGAGCGAACCCAGAAGTGGAGAGACTTCCGGCTGTTTACTAAATAGACCTCTGAAGCCTATTTTCTGAAACAGTTTATCGTCAAGTAAATTACACTTCAAAGCCTCTCTAGGCTTCTATTTCTCTCTCTCTCTCTTTTTTTTAGGCTTCTATTTCTCGTTCAGCCAAACTGGCACTTACAGCCTGACAGAGGAGTGTGATGTGCTCCTGGCCAGAGGAGTGGAACAGAGGCGAGAGCTCCCAGCTTGCTGGAAATCGTTTTGGGTTGGGCGGCACCGGCAGAGGCACTGAGCGGGAGGCCCACTCACCGGTGAGGTAGAAGGCCTTGTACTGCTCCAGGCGCACGGCCTGCAGGGCTCCGAACTCCCCGGCCGCCCCGCTGTTGGGGTGGAACAGCACCTGAGGAAGACAGGGCCTGTCAGAACACACGCTAGATGCCCCCAAAAGCACCGCTCTGCAGGTCACGGCCCCTCCTACCACGCCCCCCATTTCTTCCCCTCCGCGCCCTACACACCGGCAGGCCCAGGCCTGACGCTCACCCTGGCAACTCCGGCAACCTCGGGAATCCTCACTGTTCCAGCTGCGTGAGACGAGTGGGTTACAGCTGTGGACCAGGAATGAACGCTCGGGCCGGGGCGGTCTGATACCTGCACACAATACCTGCTCTGTAACTTGCAGGGCCCGGTGCAAAATGAAAACTAGGGATACCTTGTCCACAGATTTTAAATTTCAAAACAGTCAGAGCAGAGCTTTAAACCAAGCGCAGAGTTCTTTAAGGACCTGTCCGTGTAGCTGCATGAGTCTCACATCCAGGAGGCTGGCCTGAGCCCCACCCCTCAGGTGCAGAAGGGGCCTGTATGCAAGCATCCTCAGGGATTCTGATGCAACCCATCCTCAGGTCTCTTTGGAAAATGGCTCCTTCAAGAGGCTAAGGCAGGAGGACTACATGTTCAAGCCCAGCCTGAGAAACTTAGTGACTTAGCAAGACCGTACCACAAAATGAGAAAATTTTAAAAAGGGCTGGCAGTTTAGTTCAGTGCAAAGGCCTTGCACTGCAGTACTACAAAGGCCTTGCACTGCAGTTTAGCTCAGTGCAAAGGCCTGCAGTACTACAAAAGAAGAGGGAGGAAGGGAGAGAAAGAGAGAGGAAGGAAGGAATGAAGGAAAGAAGGAAGGAGAGAAAGGAGGAAGGGAGGATGGATGGTTGGAAGGAAGGAAGCAAGCAAGCCTCTTTCAGCCTCAAGTCGATTTTCCAAATTTCCCTTAAGCAAAGATGCTATAAGAAGACATGCTCAATTTCTCTAGCACTGAGCACAACGTAGCCTCTGGACCTGTGATTTTTTCTTTTTCAGTGCTGGGGATTGAACCAAGAGCCTCACACATGCTAGGCAAGTGCCTGGCCACTGAGCCACATCCCCACCCAGAGCCTAACTTCTGAATACAAATGCCAGCACCTCTGACTCAATCCTACTGTACTTGGACTGAGGAAATCTTTCTTCATCCAGTCGTAGACGAAAGAATTACCCTAAAGAATGGAAACATCTAATTCAGAGTTCCCAAGAGAAGGATCTAGTAGAAAATAAAAGGCCAGCGTCTTTGGTAGGTTGGTAGGCTTGGGCAGGATGCATGAGACTGCCCTGGTATGAATCACGACTGTATATATCACTGGAAAGACGCTCATGTGACTCAAAGTTTCCATGGGGCTTGAAAAAAATGAGAAACATCTGTCAAAGCCGTAAACAGCTGTCCCCCAAGTTTCACGGCCCTGAGAGGATGCCGCCAAGGGCAGGGCTCCCCCGCACCTGCTGTTCTGTGCTCCTGCGTGTCAACCCCAGCATGATGACAGCAGGCTCCTTCCAAACAGGAAAGGAAGTCCTAACTGCAACCTCGCTTCTTCCACCAGAGGAAAGCCAAGCCGCTCTCCCGCCACAGAGACTGCTCTGGGTGTGTGAGGCACGAAGGGGGACGCTGGGGACAGTCTACCGTCAGCTGGCCTAGGACGCACTCAGGCCTCCAGAAGGTGGAAGACAAGGCTGGCCCTTCAAGCCACGGCAATCATCCGGCCCCAGGAACACCAACTCCCGAAGACAGGGCGGCATATTCCACTAGACACAACTTCCAAGATCCAACAGGAAGCCAAGCTGTGCTGGCTCATTCTCACAAATGGGGATGGAGTCTAAGGAACACGTATATGCATTCTTTTCCTTTACGCGGCCTGGCTGTGGCTTTCTTGTTTACATGAGCATAAGAAGAAAGCTGGCACGTTTACCATGAATCACAGCTGAAGCGGCTTCCTCTCCAGATGCATGGTCTGAGTACCAAAGACGACTTTCTCTCCTGCAGACATGTTCCTTCTTGGCTGCCTTTCTCACAAGTTTGTTTGCTTTGTTTATTTGTTTGTTTTGTGGTGCTAGGATTGAACCCAGGACTTTTGCACTGAGCTGCATCCCCAGACCTTTTTTACTTCTTATTTTAAGACCAGTTCTTACTATGTTGCTAAATTCCCCAGGTTGGGCTTGAATTTGAGATCCCCCTGCCTCAGCTTTGCAGAATGCTGGAACTACAGGCATGAACCACACCCGGCTTGTTTGCTTTGGTTTGTTTTTGTTTTTGTTTTTCATTCATTTGTTTTGGATAGTGCCCTAGCTATGTTGCCCAGCCGGGTCTCGAACCCCTAGGCTCAAGCAATCCTCCTGCCTCAGCCTCCTCAGCAGCTGGGACTATAGGCACACACCACCACACCCCAGACTTTTTTTTTTAAGCATGAGAGTATCTGATTACATTACATCCCAGAGGCCAAGCCTACATGGCATCCCCAAAAGTAGGCTCATTCTCCTAACCAGGCAGATGTGCACAGCTCACAGGATCCAAAAGGGGTGGATGAGGCTATCAGTCTCCACAAGCCACTCCAGATGACGTCTTTCACCACTAGGGGCCTCCCTACGAGAAGCGATGGGTGTTGCGAGACTCACTGTAGCTCTTTGCATAATGTATGGCCTCTGGGGATGTGCCCATTCACCCCGGGAATGAGTTGGGCTGGCCAGGTTCAGAGCCAATAAGGAAAGTTTCTCTTTGATGACAATTTTCAGACCCGATCAAGACAGACATGACTTAATCACTGGTGACATTACTAACTCCAGTGTCCATGGGGGACTCGAACAGGCACAAAGAGGGACATTTGATTCTGGGCTGTGCACCCCGCCATACACACACTTCCAGCTTTTGGTTCTGTCCTTGTGGTTGCCCTCACTGCCTACACAGAGGCCCATCAGGATGAAGACTGAAACTGGGCATGAGGGCACACACCTGTAATTCCGGCACTCTGGGAGGCTGAGGCAGGAGGTTTGCAAATTCAAGTCCAGCCTGGGCAATTTAATAAGACCCTGTCAAAAATCATACAAACAAACAAAAACCCAAAAATAAAAATGCTAGGGATGTAGCTCAGGGTGAAGGCCCTGTGTTCGATCCCCAGTAGCCACCCCTAAAATCAGGAGCGAGAGGCTGAGTATGACTATGTAGCAAGGTGTCAGCTACTGTGGGTTCACACAATCACACGTGTGTCATGAGATCGTGGCTGTGAAAACTGGTGGCCCACTGTTTGCATCACATCTCCCAACCTGGAGGCCAAGGGTTGCTCATCTCTTCCATTCAGTGTTACTTGATTTGTAATCTGTATTACAAAGAAACTAATTGTTGAGAATCATCTGCCTACATAGTGTTTTGGGCTGACCATCTAAAGTACTCTGAGCTTCTAGAAACTGGAGTGGTTTTCTACACCAACCCATATTGGATAATTTATAAGCTCAGGACATATCAGTGGGTGAATACACAGAAATACATATGTAGCACATACATGTGTGGGTGTGTGTACAGACATGGAGACATACGTTCACATTTTCACCTGCTACCTCCACTAAAGCTATTCTAAATTCAAGACAATTTAATCTCTTTAATCCTATTACTTCACTTCCGTAGAAGACTGACCAGAGAAGACCAAAACCAAATTCTGGACTAGTCAATGACCCATGTTGTCCTGAAACGCCAGAGAGTTTTATCTCGAAGGCCTTCATCAACACCGGAGGAATCTGGTGCCCTGTGAGGCTGGGTGTGGCGCACAGGTGCCGGTGCCCATGTGCCTTTACCATAAACATCAGCAGCTTCCTGTGGGTGGCAAGCTGGCTATCTCTTTTAGGGCTGTGGGTGCGGTTAGGGAGCAAACTAGCCCTCTCTCCAGCTGCATTGCCACACATCGTTGGTCCCTGCTTCAATGTTGAGACTTGTATTGCTGTTCCCACCCGGTTCCCGGGCCTAGCTCCGGGCAGGAGCTGGGATGGGTCCCTGTATTCTGGGCAAAGCTGCGACTAGAGGAAGAGTGTGAGTACTCCCTCTGAGAACGGAAGTGAGCGCGCGAAGGAGCTGGCGTCTGCAGCTGAACAGCCGCGTCAAGTAGACCACAGTCCTTGAAGCACTTCCTGGTGACCCCGATTATTCTATTAGTAGCCATGGCAATAAACATTCAGGAGCACCTCTCCACTGACGTCTTGGATAACCCCTCAGGGTCACACGCTGCTGACTTCCAGGCGAAAGGCGGAAACCACTTTCCTGCTTTGCTCCGTTCAGGAGAAGGGCCGGGCCTGGAGGGGTCTGCCACTCTGGAAAGGCAGACATTCCAGGGAGAGGCAAGATCTCTGCAGAGGCCTACTCTGACAACCCCTGAAGACCACATTAATGTCACAGATGCACCAGAGGCCCACTGAAGGCCCATATTCTGTGGGCCTGGGGAGGCTGGGAGGGAAGGGCAATGTCAACAGCCACCAGCCAAGGCACTTGAGTACATGTGACTCACTTCCATCTGACCCTCAAAGACATAAATAGAACCTTTGAAGTGTGGCTCCCCAACTGGGAGCCTTGTGCAGGGGGCTCTGAGCTCTTCAGCCCCCTACCCCCCTCCACTTCCTCTTCCTTTTGGTGAAAGGAAAACACGTGGAAATGACAGGGAAAGGCCATCAGGACCAACATTTCCTGGCTGCTGTTGCTACAGAATGCTTCCGAACACACTGAAGAGGGGAAGCTAAGGAGGTGATGCTGGGAAACAGAAGCCCAAAGCCATTGCCAGGGCTGTTTGGTCAGGAACAGGCTGTAGCAAGGGTGCCGAGCCCTCCCAGGAAGGTCGTGCAGACTCTGCTTCCAAAAGGCTTTCCTTCCTCTGCTCACCTTGTTCCTTCATTTGTTCTTCCGTGTTGCACGAATTGAATGCATGCGTTGAACAGGTGTTTCGGGGGTGAACCTAGCAGCTGAGATCCTGGCCCTCTGGAAACTTTGGCTCAAGCTGGGGAGCCCCGCAACAAATAAGTCCCAGACACTGATCAGACATCTCACAAAAAATCATGCTACATTATGTCATAATATCAAATACATGCAGGGAAAAAAAATCACTGATTATAGAAAATAAGCAACCACATACACTTACCCTAAGACAAATTATTAAATACAAATCTGGACTGACAAACCGGATTGATTATGGGGCAGAGGGATGCAAGGTTCATCTCCAAGGACCTCTCTCTCAGGGTTTCTCGCACAGGGTTGGACCAGCACTGGAAGACATCTGCGGGGGGCCAGTTACATCTGCACAAAGGCAGCCAGGCCCTGGATGAGACGTCACAGCCCAGCCTCCTGCAGAGCACAGGTGGAGGCACAGGCTTCCTCTACTTACCCTGTGTCCCATCTGTGACCTCCCCAAGATCACGCCGGAGGCATCCAGTCCATCGAGGTGTCGGTCTTGGGGCAAGCTGGCTCCAGCCAGGGCCACCACCGTGGGGAAGATGTCCAGCACACTGCACAAAGAACAAGACACAGCTGGCCTCAGCTTTTCTGACCTCTCCCCGGCTCTGCTGTGGTCAGAACCCAACCAAGCCAGCCCAGGGCGAACACAGACAACACCCCACAGTGACATTCACTACCTGCCTGGCTTCCCTTCAGGTTCCACCCCGATTTCTGCTGAGAGAAGGAAGATTGATGTGTAGTTCAGTTCCCAGGCTCTGCCCCCAAGTACTGCCGGGGGTCAAATCCCAGTTCTACCACCTATCTAACGTCTCACTGCCTCAATTTTCTACCCTGTAAAATGGACAATTTAATAACAGTGCCTACCTCACAGAGTAATTACGTGAATGAAACACACAGGAAGGGCACACAAAAGATGGCCTGACACTTGGAAGGTGCCTACTGGATGTTACAATTAACCTGTCTAAGTGCTAAAGGGCTCTACTTGTCACCAACTAGGCCGCAGCCATTTGCTTGGAGAGAACAGGGAATGACAGGTGCCTACAAGAGAATATTCACTTTATTTTCGTTGTCCAGCTCTCTGTATCATAAATATTTGGTCTTTAGTCATGATATGTGAAACATTCCACCCCTGGTATTTTAATTCTTCTTGCTGATTACAAAATAGTGGATGTTTATGGTAGAAAAAAAAAGAATATCCAGAAATATAAAAAAGCACAACACAGAAATAAAATAGTCCATCCCCTAAGGCAGCCATTGTTAACGTTCTGGTGAGTTTTGCTAAGGTGATTTTTTTTTAAAGTCACGCGTTGCAATTTACTCTATCACGTGATACATCTCCCTCTGGCCAGCTGTGCTCACGTCAGAAGAAAACGCTTCAGCAAGAACACAGCGTCTGCCCTTTGAACAGCTCTGCTTATCCGAGGCCAGGCCAAGTGAGAGTGAATGGGACCCGCTGGGGTCAGAGGGGCCGGGCCAGCATGAAGTCTTCTCAGGTTAGAGCCCCCCAGGACAGAAGCCCTGAGACCCCGGAGTCCAAGTTCATGCTCAGGCAGGCCTCAGGGGCCACGCGTCCCCGGCTTCCCCACCCTGAGGTTGGAGGAGGGGCTCGCTGCCCACCTCGGGGGCTGCAGAAGGGCCCTGCCCTATGGCTGGCTCGCTTCTCCTCCTGTCCGCCCACCTCTCCTCCTCTCCAGGGTTCTGCCTATAAGGGCAGGCGGAATCTTCCTGTTGACTACAGAACTCGGTGTTTCTGTTTGCCTGAAACTTTCACAGTCCACAAAACTGCTGGTTTATCTCTTGAGATATGCACCCCGGGAGCTGGCATCCCAGGCACAGTCAAGGCATGCTGAGTCAGCACTCACAGAGTACAGAACAGTCCAGAAACCTGTCCGGAGTCCAAAGTTCCTGCCACAGACTGGGAAGCCAAGAAGACTGCAGTGCGGTCTGAAAAGCCTGAGACGGTTTGGGGCTGTTTGTTCTAGTTTTCTTTAAATTGCTCTAAGAGAGATCGGCATCACAAATGGGTCAAATCAGCAAACAAGAAACACAGGATCCATGTTAGATTTTAGAATGGACCACGTGCTTTCTTTTTCCCATCTTAAGAGAAATCGGCATCGTGGATGAGTCAAATCAACAAAGCAAGAAAAACAGAACCTACAGCACATTTTTGGAATGTATTGTACACTTTCTTTTTCCATCTTATTTTTTCCCCTCTATCATGAGGTTTACCATCCTAAATTATATAGTAAGGAATTTTAGTGTCTCTGAGTCTGGCAGAAACCTCAGAGGTACCTAGTCCATTCAGAGCACAAAGAAAACCTCTCGCCTACGAGAGAAACTTCAACAGGTCTGGTGACTCACCCTGCTCTAGATGGGCCAGTCCAGCGCCAGCAAGCTTGGCTGTCAGAAAGTCCCTCCCAAGAAACAGGGGAAGCGGCACCCCTGAGGTTCTCTCTGCATGAGGGAGATGCTTCCGGTACCATCCCAGTCTTGGGCCCCTCTGGCACCTGAGGTGAGTGAACCTGGACAGGTGCATCAACCCTACAGAGCCTACCGAAGGTGCCCGGGCTACTCCACACTTCGAATTCCACCTAAGAAATTAGTCCCGAGACGCTCTGAAACCTTGGAGAAAGAGAAGAAACAAAACAAAGCGAAAAAAATCTGCACTTTCGAGCTGTTCATTTCTGATGTTTGGTTTTTCTATTGCTATTGTTTTTCCAGGGTGGGGGACCGAACCCAGTGCCAGCGACATGCTAGGCAAGCTCTCTACCACTGTGCCACATCCCAGCTCTCTGTCCTTGGCTTTCGACAAAGCAATGCTTTGACTTTCATGAGATCTGGGTACTTTTGTTTTATGGGTTTCTTCCTCCATTAAAAAAATTAGGAATTATATTTTGTAACAGCACTGACATAAATATGAACATATAAATTGTCTATATTGAACCACCTATATTGATTCCACCTAGAAGTTCAGTATTTTCCCTTGAAATCTTAAAAGGAATTCAAAACTACCTAGGCCGTGAGAGTCTCCCAGGCCTTGGAACCGTCTTCTGGGCCTGATAGACAGGTGGTCCTGGCTCCTGACAAGAGGAAACCCCACTTCTGTGGAGCTTTAGTTATGAGAAGGGCAGCCAACAGGCTACTCCTAAGATAAGAGGGCTGTGATGGCTGTGTATCCATGACACCTAAGGTGATCCTCAGAGGGCAGGGTGACTTCTTTGCAACATCCACTTCCTCCATGGTAGCAGTCTATTTTTCTTTCATTTAGCTTTGATTGGCCTAGGCCCTGAAGGTTGTTCTTAGGAAGTGTGTGTACTTAGGATCTATATGTTTGATGGGATTTCACTATGTTGCCCAGGCTGGCCTCAAACTCTTGGGCTCAAATGATCCTCCTGCCTCAACCTCCTGAGTACTTGAGTCTATAGGCACATACCTCTGTGCCCGGCTTACTTGTATTTTTTAGAAAATTTTTAAAAAATGTTTTATTAGTACATGTTTGCAGTGTATAATGATTACATTCATCATGATGAGTTGGTACATGTCCATAACACATCTTAATTCGTTTTACTTCCCCTTCACCTACCCTCCTCCCACCCCATTCTCCATCTCTTGTCCTCTTCCCATTTGTGAAAGATCTATCTCCTTGTTTCCTATTAACTGTCTTTATTTAGCTCTTAAAATTATTTATACTTTGGGTTTCTCACATAAGAGAAACCATGTAATACTTTTGTGTCAGATTTATTCCACTTAACACTGTTGTCTCAAGGTGCATCTACACTTCTACAAATGACTCAAATTTATCCTTCTTTATGGCAGACTATTATTCCATTGTGTACAAATACCACATTGTCTTTATCATTCATCTACACGTGTGTTCTTATCCAAGGAGAGGCAAAGGAACCCGGGAATAGAAATTGTGCAACGGCGAGGAGGGTGTAGAAGGGTTCTGCCTATTAGACCCCCAGCTGTAGCAGCTGGGGAGGGCCTCAGGGGGCTCTCTAACCAATGGAACAGTCCCAGAATCCAGGACACAGATAGCTGAGAACTGAGGTGCTGCAGGGGGCACTCCTGGGGTGCAGGGAAAGGACGGAGAGGGAGGGTTTCCTAGTAGCTAGGGACAATTCATCAGATCTGACCAAAGGATATAAAGCAAGAATTGGGAGTGGTTGCTAGGGAAAGATTGAGACTAGGACAGAGGGAGTAACTCTTCATCCATCTCTCTCCAGGGTGCAGGAGCTGAGGGAGGATCTTCTTCCAGTGCAGAGACAGGAATTGTCCCTAGGACATGGGAGCAGTTCTTTTTAGCACGATAGTTGTAGTGCCTTGCCCTCCCTTCCCATTATCCCTGAGAAAAGCTAGGTCACACCCCTTCCTGGTCACAGCCACACTGTGGAGCCTCAAGGAGCTAGCCTGTGTCCACACATGGTTTCTCCTCTAGCACCTCCCCAGCCTTGGGTCCCCCTCTGAGGCCAGGGGTCCTGGAGCATCAGAGGATGCCCCATAGCAAGCCGTGGTTGTCCCTTACAGAGTAGAACACAACTGGGATTCCAGGTGATGGAGAGCCCAAGGGAACAGACCTGTGGCTAGGCCGGGCCCAGGGTGACACCTGAACAACTGGACACTGAGCAAACATGTTCTTGTAGCTTCTGCTCCAGCACTGGCTGTAAGTCTCAAGACAGGAAAGAACCAGCTGAGTCCCCTTTCTGCAAAAGTGGCTGTCTTTCTGATAGTCTAAAACAGCACTGGGAGACCCAGGGGCTTATCTGCTCTTCTGGCTAAACAGTAGCTTGAGCTGTTTTCCCAACGCAGATTGTTTAATGTCCTTTATTCCATTCTGGTCACTTCATACTTGCCCCCCATTCTCTAGAAGATCGGCCCTTGTTCTGGAGGGCGGGAGGTCTCCCAGCTTGGGTGTAAGAGAAATCACCTTATAGCTGTCATTGTTGATGATGTTTGTTTGTCCTTCCAGGAGATACCCGGCTCTCCCTGGAGACATTCTGGTTGTCACAGCTGGTCGGAGAGAAGAGGCCAGGCATGCCACCAAACATCCTCCAATGCACGGGACGGTCCCCACAACAAAGAATTACCCAGTCGAAAATGCTACTTTCGAGAAACTCTGCTCTAGAGTTGTAGGCTAAAACTATCAGTCCTTTTTCATGTGTGCCCAAATCCCATCCTGCTGAATGTAACTTTGCTCCTAAACATCAACTTTATATTAACTCAAATATTAACACTGTTTATCACTGAAAGATAACCAGTGACATTTGTGGGGACTCCCCCAACACACATTTTTAATTTTCTATATTCCTCTATTTACTTTCCTATATGGAATACAGGTCTAGGGGACTCTGACCTGAATTCTCAGCAGTTTAAGGGAGTTATCTTTGACCTGGAAGATCTCTACCCTCTGAGGAATAAAGTACCAGAACAGGTGATAAGCTCCTGGGCTCCAGAGAGCAGCAAGTTCCTTCAATATGGATCATAATCCCATTCTCCTCAGAGCCGGCCTGAGGGAGCTAAGGGAAAGGGAAACAGCCACAGAGGCCTGTTCGGGCCATCCAGAAGCTCAGCTCAAATTTGCTTTATGTGGATTCATATGGAGAAATTCCAGGAGGGTGACTCTGTAGCGGCAAAAGTGTCTTGCTACAATCTGAACCAATTTAACACCAAAAGTATCCTAAGAAGGGCTGATACCATGTGTTACCTGTGTCCTGGTAACATTCCAGGAGCCCTCAAGCAAATGCTACCATGCACCAAGAACCCACTTCCTTTGGTCACCAAACTGTCCCCTCAGTCAGCTGTCACCTCTATAGGCCCTCAATTATCAATAGGATGATACAGTTTTATCATGGTGCAGGAGACAACTGCAGGTGCACACACTGCCATCCAGGGAAAAGCAACCACTTCAATTCTAGGGATGAAACTGGAGAGGAGGCTGCAGAGTTATTCGCGAGGTGCAGCCCAGCCGGTGCATACTTGGCCCCCTCTCGATAAGCACTCTGACTACGCCCAAGTCCGCCCTGTGAAAAGCAGCCTGTCTGGCTTTCATCCCAGCCGGCCTGACATCAGAGATTCCAGGCCACGCTGTTGTGTCACACCTGCAGCAGCTGCTGACAGCACACTGCCCCCTCCTGATAGCACTGAGGGCCCCGCAGGCTGCCAGAGACCATGCCCACCTGCCCGCTCCTCTGGCCATCGATGCTGTTCACCCTTTCCCTCCCCTGGGCTCCAGTCCCCGTCCCATCCCGCCCCCCCCCACGCCACCGTCCCCCACATTGGCCTGGGGGCATGCTGGGTGGTGCCAAGGACATTGCTTTCTTCTACTTGGCTGCGTTCTTCACACCAAAGTCCATTAGGCTAACGGGAAAGAAGCTCTGGAACTAGGAAATTGGTCTTCAAGCAGACCAACGCGCTGGACCCATGAACAAGCACCAGCTTCTATGGAAGGTCCTCCTTGTCGGGCAGAATCACAGGGAGGAAGTCCCCTTCTGAGTTAGTGAGAAGTGCCCATCGTAAGTCACAGTGTCTTAGCTACATAGCATTGCTTTCAGACTGACACACCACAGCCACGTTCTTTGCCAAGAGACTGACCTCCTGTATAGGCCTTAATACGATGGTGAGATATCAACACTTACAGGGCTTCCTCTGAGAAGGGAAGCGCCTGGAGCCTTGCCTCTTCATAGAAGCTGCCTTGGGGCAGACAGGAAGAAGTCTTCTCACCTAAGGGCTAATTCCTTCTCTGCTGGCTCACAGGCATCACTTCTCTGCTTCCCCTCTCCAGGGCAAGTGGATATCTGGGCTCCTTTCATGGGGCCATGACGGCCAGCGACGTGCTGGCTTCTCACAGCCACACCTACCCTAACCTCAAGGGTGGACAGCAAGGGCGCCAATGATTTATTGCTCCACTGTCATCTTGGCCCAGGCCAAGAGAGGAGACAAGGCCTTCTCCTGCTGCTGCTTTCTCTTTGGCACACACGGTCAGGATCCAAGGATGAAGGATGTGAACCAACTCCACCTCCCCCTCACTGGGACGGTATCCTCAGAGGATGGCTGAGTTACACTGCAGTTTGACTTTAATTAGCATATGGAACTGCCCGAGGGTAAATCGATACTACTGCTTTCAGAGTTCTGGAAGGCTAAGACCAAGGCAGGTGGCAAACATGCTTCCTGAGATTTCCAGCCCCCCAAGTGTCCACCACAGTTCTGGCTCTAAACCCCCATATCTCAAGGAAATTGGAGTCTCCTACCTTAACAAGGCAGTGCTGGTGACATTGGCTGGGACTGTGCCGGGCCAATAGGCCAGTGCTGGGACCCGGTGCCCTCCTTCCCACGTTGTCTGTTTGGCTGGACTTCCGCCTGTGAGAGAAGGCAAGTGGTTTGTGGACAGTGATGACTTGAGGCTTCTTTTCAGCTAAGAGCTACTCTGTGGAAGAACAATCCCTCTCTAATGATTCTAATAATCCCACAAAGAAATGATTATTTTTTAGTAATCAGCTTTCCCCCCACCAATATCTTTCGATACATTCTTTTATTTTACAGGCCTTAACGTGCCATTTTATGCGCTACATGACAATTACATTGTTGATTTACTGACTCGCTTCTTACGTGTCCCTGCACCACGGGACCTCATCAGTCTTTTACATACAAGACATGGTAGGTGTGTGACAAATTTTTGTTGAATAAGTGAATTGTGTTCTTACTGCTTATAACGTGACTATTTAGGATGAAAAACTACAATTACCTGAAAAGAGAGAAGGGGGGAGACTTCCCCAGTTATTTACTCTGCCCTATACCCAACTGATCTGGCATAGATTTTGTTGTTTTATTTAGTTTTGTTTTGCTTTGCTTTGTTTTTCCTTGAATTGATGAGTTGTTCTGATGTGGAAGAGACAGTGTCAGTAATAGCCCCAACCTCTTGCCTCTTGGCGGGAGGTAAGAATAAACTACATACAATCTATGAATTTCCACATTAGTAATCAGAGGGGTTATTTTTATAACCACTAAGTCACAAGTGACCACCAGTATAATGATAACCAGCGGGCTGGAAGAGATGAGGTCATGTTTTATGGAAACATCCTGAATGCACGTCGCGTTGAATTAACCATGACCATCCCTACCACTCCCACACACACCCCACCCTCATCCTGGTTGAGCCAGAGGCCAAGGATTCCACAAAGTTCGCGTGTAAAAAGCCTTTTTGGAAAGGGCTGTATGTGGCTCACACACACTGTGGTCATACGACTTCCCCATGTTTGGCTCGTGTGAATAATGAAAGCAATTAGTGGGAGAGGCGGGGGGACCAAGAGGAAGATGGCTTTGCCCCTCTGTACTCAGACTGCCGCCAAGAGAATCTTTGATGTCCCTGGCCCAACATACCACACCGGAAATGCTCAGCATTCTTGGGGCTTTCTCATAACCAGTTTTGGAGTCCCCCAAGTATTGAAGTCAGAAACAAAACACAAAATAGCCCCCTGTCCTATAGACTGTTTATGTTTAAGGGTGTGGGGCCCGAGAAGCCAACTGAAGTCTCTGAAGGCTGGTGAGAAGCTCTTTGATCCAGCCCAACATTTCCCAAATACAGTCTTCCCATCCACAGCCACATCTCCCAGAAATACAGAGAGTCTGCTCCAATTATTCACACCCATGGAGCAGAGAATCCAGAACCCCGGCAAGCATAAAACGTGTTTCCACGTGGCCTTGGAATGCACAGCTTATGCTGCAGCTTAAACTCAAATACCAAAGAGGAAGCAGATACACGTACTGAAGTGCTGCAGGTCACCCTGGCCCCATGGGGTGTTCTCGTGGACTCCCGGCATCTGAGTGGATGAAAAGACAGAGACTATTCGTAGCTCCCTGGTACGCTGCATTCGAATGGCCTGCTTAACCTTTGAGGCTAGACACTAAGGAAAGGTTAAGGATCCGGTTCCAAGAAGCAAAGCTATTAGCTCTGACCAGAAGGCAGGGGCTAGGATCTGCTCCACCACAGGCAATGGGACCCAAGATTCCTTCTCTGCCTCCAGGATGTTTCTGGAAGGGTAAACTGGCCCCTGGTGAGTAAATTCGCTAATTGGTTTTTCTCCACTAGGGATGGTCCTTGTTTTCCATGACCTTTCATGTGGTCATTTTACAGGTGACTGACCTTCCCAATATGTTTTTCTGAGAAAATGTTTCATTGTGCTTGTCCTCTTTCAACAGATGTTGGAAGATGGTGGAGTTATGAGGGATTCAGTTGGTTATAAAATATGTTTATGTCAGAGCACATGGGATTCGGGGGCTGAGAAAAAGGGTGGCTGAAGGAAGCCCCGGGTGAGACCTCATGAGGGACTGTCCTCCTCTATGCTGTTGAGGCTGGCCAGCTGATCTGGCTGCACACTGGGTGCTGGCTTTAACAGAAGGGCACGATTACCTACTCCAGCCATACAAGGGATCACAGGCCCACAGACCTGTACTCCGAAAGAATTCAGCTTAAAAGTCTAGGGTGTGGGCAAGCAAATATAAAAACATGTATTTCTACTCCCGACATGTACATTGTGCTGCTCCAAACCCCAGTTTCTCACCAGCATTGCTGGGGTGGACAGAAACAATCTGACTAACATTCTCTGTCCATCCTCAGGGTTGTGGAGACTAATCATCAGCTGCATGTGCTTGTATCAGATGGGATTTGCCATGGTTTATCCATACCAGCAAAAGATGAAGTCCAGAATAGCTGTCCCCAGTCCCCAGGACTCTTCCTGCTCCTACTCATGGATGTGCCCTCCGCGTTAAACACAGTAACAACAACAACAACAATAACATCTACTAACTGGGCCTCTACCAAGTACCAAGTCAAATGCTCCTCCTTGCAGTATTTCACCCAGTCCACGTGATGACATGTTGAGCCAGGCACTGTTGTCTCTGTCTTTCCGATGAGGAAACCAAAGCTGGGAGTTAAGTGATTTTCCCAAGGTCACACAGGTAGCAAATGGTGAAGCCAGGAATTTGAATCCACAACTAACTACACGGCCAACACACCCACTAAACTTCTAGGGCAGCCGTCCTCATCCCTAAACATATGTTACAATCACTGGGGGAGCTTCTAAAACAGTACCCATCCCAAGACCTCCTTCCTAGAGATTGTGATTTAACTGGCCACACTGGAGCCTGGACATCAGTATCTCGCAAACCTCTCCGAATGATTTAACACCGACAGCACCCAATCCCAGGCAAGATCAGGAAACGCGCAACGCACTTCAAAACTAAACACAGCTTATATGCTTTTTAATCAGTGCTTTAGACTGCCCACACCCTCATGCCTTTATCATAAAAGTATCATAAAAGTGACCTGATAAGGTACAGAAGAACAATAGATAAGTCCACAAATGAAGTTTCTATGCACTTTTCAACATCGAAAGCTGCCTGTTAGTTTAGATAAGCCTTAATACTTTGATCTGTGGCACTGGTACATTAAAAGTGTTAGTTGCATTTGGCTGTCTGTTGAGAAATGCTTGTTTTTGGGCCATGAGAATGCATTTCGATGTAACTTGTGGTTAGTTATGACTCTAATTAAAGCAGAATCTCTTACTTAAAGCAATAAATATTTAGCCTCAGCAACTAAAATATAAACAGAACCATGATTCATGAATCTGCTTACTTGTTCTTCCCTGGCTGGCTATGGGAGCAAAGTGGCATCGTAGTACATCATGACGGGGCAGTCGGAGCAGGACTCACCACTGCCTACGCCTTTCTCCAAAAGGCCCCGACCGCCCTAACCTGACTGAGTCAGAAAGGCAGTGTGCACACTTCAGAATCGCCAGGAAAGAACTCACTGAAAATGTGGGTTCTTAGGTTCTGTCTCTAGAAAATCTGTCTCAGGTGGGAATGCTGATTCTAGATGACTCTGATGCCAGTGGTCAGAGAACCAGACCGGGGTCTGGGGGACCCTGGAACAGGGTCATAGGAGAACACCTTTGGAGCCAGGCTGATCTGCACCCTAACTCCAGTGCTACTCCTAACTAACCACGTGGCCTCGGGCAGAATTTGTAACCTCACTCAGCCTCAATCCTCTGAGCCATGAAGCGGGGAAACGATTGTACTTATCTCATGTGGTTCGGAGGACAGTTACCTAAGATCATGGATATAAAGTTCACAGCAAGGTACTTTTGCATAGAGCCCACCACAAGTGCCCAACAAACACAAACCACTCCCTCTCCTCCCCCCAAAATTACCTACAGGTAGCAAACAGCATAGGTATCACCCTGGCATTATATACACAGGATACAGCCCTCTGACTCTCTGCTTGGTAAGAAAAGTATTTTTCATTTTTTCTTCTTTTTTTTTTTTTCTTTTGGCAGTTCTGGGCATTGAATCCAGGGACTTGTACATGCTAGGTAACTACTCTGCCACTGAGCTACACCCCAGCCTTTTATTTATTTATTTTTGAGATAAGATCTTACTAAATCGTCCAGGCTGGCTTCAAACTTGTGATCCTCCTGCCTCAGCCTCCTGAATAGCTGAGATGGTCGCTAGGATTGCACTGTCACGCCCAGCTGCTCTCCTTATCCTGCCCACAAATGACAAAGCGAACCTGTGTTCTTTTAGAAGATCTGCCTGTTCCATGAAGGCATTTGAATTTGTGCAGAATACTGTTCTGAGGGGTACATATTCTATAACCCTCTAAAGAAGCAGGCTTCCTTTCTAAATTTAAAACATGCCCTGGCCAAGGACACCTGTACCATACTAGTTTTCTAGAAATGTGGGTCCCCTGGCCCTCAGCTCGAACCCAGGACTAATGCTGGCTTGAAGTGGCCTTGATCTTTGTAGATGGGGACATTTCACCAAGCCTGGTGGCCAACACCCAGGAACAGACACACTTTGACTTCTGCTGGGTCCTCATCAGCAAGCCCTGCCCCAGCCAAGACCAATAGGCAATGTCCCTTGTCCCTGACTCTGTCACCCCCAGCATCTCTGACCTTTCCCCGCCCTACCCCCTGCCTCAAACAGGACAGAAGGCCCAGGATGCAAGCAGCTTCCCAGCGGGAAAGGTTGCGTAACAACCTGATAGCATCGAATTACAAACAGCCAAGGTCTCCCAGAAGTGCGGATGCCAAATTCAACAGAATGTTTCCTCATCACCAAGGGGGAGGAAGGAACAGTTCTGCTCTTCAAATAAAACAAGATTTTCCAGACAGAAGAGCAGTCAGCTGAGGGGAAACCAAGGTGTAGGCTCTGTCCTGGGTAGGAAGGAGGTCCGGAGTGGAGCAGGAGGGGCGGCCGGCAGCCAGGCCTCCTCAACCTGTGGGGAGGACGGGCAATGCGGCTGGAAACCAAGCCCTTTCTCTTGGGGAGAAGGTAGGGCTGCTCGGCTTTGCCTCCCCAATCCTGCCCCCTATGCGGGGTCTCATCTCATCCCCTCAGGGCACCAGCCAAGCCAAGTGGAGCCACCTCACTCCCGCATGCAGCGGGTGACGAAAGGACTCCAGGAGACGCTGCCTCATCGCATCAGCTGAGCTGGGCGACTTGGCCGGGAAAGGAAAGGGAAGGAGGGGTGCAGGGGAAGGCAGGCTGGCTCTGGGAAAACGAAGTGGGGCTCCGAGTACTGTTTGTCCTGCTCTGTTGCGAAAACAGTCTTCTCTTTCACCTGCTCCTGAGACTGGCCCCTGGCTGGGGGGAGGCACAGCAGGTGGGCCAGAGAGACCCCCCCCCCGCCCCCCTGGACCTACACAACCTAGCTCCTGCCCCGCTGCAAAAGAGCTCCGCCGGCTTCCCACGGCCCCTGCGGCATTCCAGGCAGCCAGGAGGAAGTCTGTGGAATCCTCAAGGGGAAGTCGGGAAGTCAGTTTGGAGTATGAAGAGGAAGAAGCAATTTGCCCTGTAGCAACTACCTTTCAGGCAAGGCTCGCTTTCAGATGCCCTTGGGAAAAGACAAGAAGGGTATCCAGCCCCAGTTTCACAGAGCCAGTCAGAAAGCCTTGTCTAGAAAAGTGCGTGACCAAGAGACGAGGGAAAGCCAACTCAGAGCAGTGTCCCAAGACACCACCTTTACCATGTTTATTTAAGTTGCCCAGTGTTTTTACAGGAACATCTTTTTCAGGGCACTTTCCAATGCCCTTCCCTCTCTTCTCTTGCTGGGACACACCTAGGCTGCTTCTTCTAGGAATGAAGAAACTGGGTCTTATGGGGGTTAGTAGCAGAGGCCAAGCACAAGACTGGGTGTTCCCAGGGGACGTCACCATTGATTCTCCATGCAGCCCACGGCGGTGGGTTCCCCACCTCACAAGACAGAAAAGGAAAAGGAGCTTCCTACGCTGACTAAGAAGCGAGTCAAGATTCAAGTCCACCCGTGGCCTCCAAAGTCACTAGCTTTTTCCATTCTGCCTCCTACAGATTTAGAAAGATTCAGAATGTCACAAGGACTAACGACATTTTCCTTGACAACCATGAAGCTCAAAGAAGCAGGGTAGGATTTTCCAGATGACTGAGCAGGCCTTTGTGTATGAAAAGGTGTGAGTAACAGCAACCATATGGGCTGAAGAACAAGCCAGCCAGTGCGTGGCCCCCTCCATCTTCCTTGGCCTCAGTTTCCTCATTTGTCCAAGAAGGTGTCTGAAATAAAGATGGCTGAGGTCTCTTCCAACCCTGGCATGCTTTGAATGTAGGATGTTCCTAGAAACTTTTGTGGCCAGCTTCTCTCATTGAAAATTTCTGGCTCAGTGGAAATGAATCTAGTACTCACCTCTCCCTGTTCTCAGTCCCACTGATTTAGAGGAAGCTTTTGAAACTATAACGCGATGACTAGGGGCTGAGGAACAGAGAGCAAGCATTTAACTTTTAGGGGTAATAAAACTGTTTTGGAACTAAACTGAGGGGATGGTTGGACAACATTGTGATTGTGCTAAACATCACTGAATTATACAATTTAAAGTGGTTAATTTTATGGGATGTGAATTTCACCTCAATTTTAGAATCTGAATGTCACTCTCTTATACTCCTTCACGAGTCTACATTTCTTTAGAATTATGACCCAAATCACTCCCCTAAAGAATTTCAAATACCAGCCCTGTCTCTATTCTACCTGATCACAAGCTCCAGAGAAATAGACACCTGGGCAGCTCGAGAGAGTAAATCCTGACTCCTGGTGTTCCCATCTCTGCCCAGAATATCCTCCCTGCAAAACCCCTGCTATATCCTCCTCATTTTCCAAACCTCAAAGCACCAATTGCACCATCCAATATGGTTGTAACTAGCCATATGTGGGTTCTAAGCCCTTGAGATGTCAGTAGTGTGACCAAGAACTTGAACTTCAATTTAATTTTCAATAATTTTCATTTAAATAGGCCTATGTGGTGTTTGGCATAGAACAGTATCACTCTAGACAGGTCGTTCTCAAATTTTAACCTGTATCAACATCATCCAAAGGACTTATTAAAACAGTTTGATGATCTCCATCTCCAGTGGAAGAATTTGTATTACTAACAAGTTTTTGAGTCATAGGAATGATGCTGGTCCAGGGTCCAGGGGCCACACTTTGGTAACCACTGATCCATAGTTAAAAGTCTTAGACTCAGTTGCCCTAGACTCATATGGTGTAGACATGATGGTATAGACTGGTGGTTCTCAAAATATGGCCTGTAGACCAGCCACATGAATATTACCTAAAACAGTGATAGTGAACCCTTCAGAGTTTTCAATGACAACAAACAGTTCACTGCAGCACACATGCCATAGGTTCCCACCATTGACCTAGAGGCACCACAGAAATGCAGAATTTCCAATGCTTACCCAGACGTCTTGGGTCAGAACTGTATTTAGGCAGGATTCTCAGGGGACTAGCTATACATAAAAGTCTGGGAAATACTTTTTAGACAATCATTCCTTTAGGTCAGGGGCTTCACTAAACTTTGTATCTCCAGCACTGAGCATATTTTCAGGTACATATTTGGTGCTCAACCAGTAGGAAGATGTAATGGTTAAGCTTGATTGTATCAACTTGAATGCCCTGGGAGACACCCAGGGGCTTGGTAGAGTGCCTTCTGGGTATGTCTGATGGGGATTGTAGAAGAGTAACCTTTGGTACTATATCTGGTCTCTTGCCCTCTTCCTCTCTGGTGCTAGTCCCCTATTTTGCTTCCTGGATGCCACGAGCTAAGCACCTTTGCTCCACCACATCCTTCCGCCATGATATTCCTGACTTAGAGGCTTCAGGCTGTATACTAAATCCCCTGAAACCATAAGCCAAGTTAAATCTCCTTTAAATTGTGGGTGTTGGGTATTGGCTCCCTGTAACAGGAAATCTGACTAGTATAGAAGACCAGGAAACAATAGGGGCTCAACAAATGCTTATAAGAGGAAAGAAGGGAATGAGAGATAGAGGTTGCCAAGGTAATACATATATTTCTTACCACATGAAGTTTTCCCTTTGAAGAATGGGGCCTCAATCCACATCCTAGAACCAAAGTCAAAGTTGCCTTATAAGGGAGAAAGAGACAACGAAGCTGGGTCCTCTGTGATAAGAGATTAGCAGGCTATCTTCCTCAGGAATTCAGCGCTTTCCCTGAAGAGGCCACTTACAGATCTTTATCTCCATGGCCTTGGTCCTCATACCTCTGGATTGTTACCCAGGAGGATTCTGATCCCAGAGTCTTACAGGGTTTGTAACTGAGCACCAAAGATGGCAGGCTGGCCCACCAGTGTCCCAGTCAGAGAAAGAGGGAATTATAACCAGCTCATGCAACAAACCACTCACAGTCACACTGCTCCTTCCAGCTGTGACTCCTGGCAAGCCTCAGACGCATCTCCATCCACCTCCATCCTCCCCAGCATCTTCTCCTGAGCCAGCTCTCTCTAGGCACCAAACTAAATGCTGATCCTGAACTGGAAGGAACCACAAAGATCAATACACCAGTGCCCCAAGAAATGGAGTGGTCCGGTACCCCCGCAGGCATGAAGGAGGCCCAGTTCTCTTGACTCCTGACTCATATTTCCGGACACAAGACATGGCCACAATCTGACAGTCTCTCACTGGTCAAGTTCTCAGGGGATCTGATCCAAAGGACACCAGACTGAAGTTGAAAATAAAAAAATGATCAGATATTCCTCCTGGTGCACGAAAGCTTCCGTTTCTCGGTAACTATGAATAGCCTGCCAGATTTATAATGAAAGATAGTATCTCTTCCCACCTGGGGACAGCTGGGGGGCGTCCCTCAACAGTAAGCTAGGTGGCAAAGGAAACCCAGCCCCGATTTAACGCTTAAAATTTAAAACAAACATGGTTTGGTGAGGACAAGCAGGTCAGGCCCATCTCTGAGCCCTTTGGACAAAATTTTTCTTTTCTTTTCTTTATCAGTTATGGTGATTGAACCCAGCGTATCACACATGCTAACCAAGCACTCCACCCCTGAGCCACGTCCCTAGTCCTTATTTTGATTTTTTATGAAACAATATCTGTTGGATGGGGGGAAAAAAAAATCACATTTAAACTCACCCTGCCCAACCTAGAGGTAATTACTGCTAATCTTTCGTGTATTTTGTTGCCTTATTCGAGATTTTTCTGAGACTACATAAACTTACTTTTATGCAATACAATTATACCTCACATACTAATTTGTAACTTGTTTCATTCACTGAAAACTATTTAATATAAATGTTTCCAAGTTAGTAAAGACACGGCATTTATTGATTCTTGGTATTCCTTTAAATAGACGTATTATAATTTCTTTTAGCACTTCCCTTTCTGGATACATGGCCCAATTATTTTTTAAAAAACAAAAACAAAAGCCTAGCGCAATGAGCATTCATTTACATACATGACTGTGAACTTGGCTGGTTATTTCCTTAAGACAAATGCTTATAGGAGAAATGGGTTCATCGCATTTTTCAAGCCTTTGGACTGTATGCCATAATGTCCCCAGCATGGCTGCTCTCCCAGAAAGTGAGGTCCTTCTGGGGAACTTCCCCAGAACAAATGGGAGCTGAGCCGAAGGCTGAAGGAGCTTTAAACAGAGCCGGAGGCAGCTGTGGGAGGCTGTGCCGGGGAGGGGCGCAGCAACTTTGGCTGCAGTAGCAAGCCTGGCTCCTTCTCCTCAGCTGTGTGAGAGGGCAGTTCACTTCTCTGAGCCTTTCTCTTCCTTCCTCAGTAATGGAACTACTAGTACGTACCTTTCGCTGTTGTGGGGTTTAGACCATGTGAATAAAAACCTTGCACAGTTGTATACTAAATATTTTTGAACAAATCCAATGCATTAGTAATTGGAAGGATGAGGGATGATGAAAGAAAAGGAAAGGAAAAGAAAAGATAAGGAAAGTGAGAGGAAGGGAAGGAACGTGAAGGGCAGGGCAGAAGAGGAAAGGAAAGGAGAGGGAAGGGAAGGGAAGGAGACAGACAGCAAGAGCAGCAGGATAAAAATAAAAGCGAAGCATATTCATTCAAAGGTTTGGGGGCTGGCGCATCCAGGTGAAGGGTAGTCCTCTAGGAGAGTCCTAGGAGAAAAGGCTAAAAGAGATGGTCCACTTTCTCTCCCTCCCAACTTGCTGCTTCTCCAAGCCAATGGTGGGTGAGCCACTGTGTCCGGTTCACAATGATGCCCTGAAGGCAACGATATGAGTTCACTCTCCTGGAGGCAAATCTGATGACCCAGCCAGAGCTCAGGTCCTGAAAGTGCGATTGTCAGCCCGGGCTGAGCCCTCTACCTTGACGGGTCTGCCATGATCCAGTGAAAGGACCCACGCTGCCTGCCAGCTCACACTTCTGAGCCCACGGGCCATTGTCTCCTAGAAATCAGAAAAAACAACATACTATTATCAACGGGCTGGGGGACTCTTTCACCAACGCCCCCCGCCCCCGGCCTTATATCCCTGCGCACATCAGGGGACAGTATCAAAGAAATATTTGTGAAAGCAAACACAAGCCCTAGCCATGGAATTCCCTTGTCATGAGCCTGACTAGTCTCTCAGAGACAGGCTTTTCCTGCTCCGATCAGCACCATTTTGAGCCTCCACCCTTACATCCCTTTGCCTTTGTAATACAGTTTTAGCGATGCCATGACCATTGCCATTGGCATTAGCCCCGCAACTCTACACCAAGCATCTATTATTCACCTCATGCGTCTTGTCATCTTCCAACATGCTATGGAGTAGATTTGACTAGTAGCTCAACTTTTTGAGGATTAGAGGATTAATGTAACTCTCCCAACAGTAAAGTATGGATTCAAATCCAGGTCTCAATTTGATTCAAAATCAGTGATTTAAACCACTGCCCTACTCCAGACAGGGACCTGAGACACACAGTGCCTGTGTGAGCCCTTAAAGGAGTCACTCGTTCACCTACTAAGGCCATTCAGCCAAAAGATGTGACCTGGTGACCAGAAGCAATGGATGTCTTTGGGACCAGGGAGGAAGGCTGAAGAGAAAATCCTGGAATTGCACAAGAAACACACAAATGTACGATGTCAAAGTAATTTAGTAGTGACTAAAAGGCAGGTCCACAGAGCCTGAATCATACGCCTGGGGCCAGCAAGGTGCATGCTCTGTCAGTACAAATTGTTCCAGGGACTCAGCCTCGGAGTACCCCATAGACACATACTCAGCATTGCAAGCTCAAGTTCAAAGCCAGCCCCGTTCCACTATAGAAGGTCGCTCGGTCAGGCTGTGCTCTTCCCGGGGCGTGCACAGGGTCATCATTAGTTGAGCTAGCAAATGTGGCTTTTACTACTTTACCTGTGAACCAGAAGAATGTGTGTTCTTTTGCTGTGCGGTCAACTTGGTCCTTGATCTGACCCACCAGATTGTCCATCTCCTGGAGGCCTGCTCGGTACAGCCTTCGGCCTCGTGGGTTTGCCAATGGCTGGGTTGCAGATATGGGTACGTGCATGTGGGCCAGGGCCACGTAGAGCAGGAAGGGTCTTCTGCTGATGCTGAAACGAGCGAGAGAACCAAGAGGTCACTCTGCAAGAGGTTGACCCAGCTTGTCCAGTGCGCCTGGGCTGCTCCCTGACTTCGGGGGAATTTCCCAAAGGGTCTCTCTGGGGGCTCACAAAGGATATGTCCGCCTACAACCTTCCAAGGAAACATGGAGAAATGAGAATATGGTAACAATAGTGACTGTTCCTTAACATTTACTGAGAGCTTATTATAGGGGATTCGTGTGGCCTAAAATCGTGTGAATGAGCCCCAAATTCCCGTTTTCAGACAACGAATCAGCAGCTTAAGGGAATTAAGGGACTTGTCCCATGCTCCACAACTAGTAAGTGACAGAGTCTGGACCTAAACTCGGAGCTGGCGAGAGCAAAGCCCTTCTTGTTCTTGGCTGCTGCACCAGAGTCCAGGTATCCAGACCACGGTGTCTGTTCTAGGAGACAAGCGGATGGCTCAGCTGACCACAGGAAGTCCCAGGGATGCACATGACCACAGGGAAACTGAGGTCAGGGCTCTGTCAGAGGCCCAGGCGTCTGGCCACCTCTACACTAATCCGGATTCCATGGAGAAGTGCAGAATAAAAAGCTTGGAGGGAGAGAAGAAAGAGAAAGAGGAAGTTAAGAGGAGAGAAAGGAGAGGAGGGAAACAGAGAAGAGGGGAGACAAAGGAAAGGAAAGGAAAGAAGGTTGCTAGGGAGTGAGGGAAAGAGAACTCTGGAGTTAATACTTAATGGACACAGAGTTTCAGTTAGGGAAACCGAAAATGTTCTGCAAGCAGACAGAGGTGAAGGTTGTACAACAATATTAATGTACTTAATACCACAGAACTTTACACTTAAAATGGTTAAGATCAGCCAGGCACGGTGGTGCATACATATAATCTTGCACTCTGGGAAGAAGCTGAGGCAGGAAGATAACAAGTTTGGGCCCATCCTGGGCAACTCACTGACTTTCCCAGACCTTGTTTCAAAATAAAAAATAAAAAAGGGCTGGAGTTGTGACACAGACAAAAGAAAAAAGTGAACAAAAATAAGATCATTAAAATGGCAAATTTTGTATTATACGTGTGCCTGTGTGTATGCAATATTCAGAACTATGAAACGCCATATGAAGGTATACCGGGCTTATCTCTCCTCAACTCCACATTCGGCAACATGGTGTTGGTTGCTTCACTCAGGCTCAGTGAGAATATTTAGCCCAGAGAAATTGGCAAATGCTACAGACAGGGCTGTTTTCTCTGGCAGCCATTCATTAAACATTTACCAGCCCCCCACTGCACATGGTCTAGGAATGGTCTAGGAATGCTCACCCTTTGTCCCGTCGCCCACCGTCATCTTCCAAAGTCCCACCGTCATTGTCACATCAGCACCCTGCACTGGAGGCTCAAAGACACAGGTGACAATGAGAGATGGCAGCGGGGACAGACGAGGAGCACGGGCTTGGGAGACCTGCGTGCAAACTCCAGCATGTCTCATGTCATGGCTGTGTGACCCTGGGCAACCCACTTAACCGCTGTCCTCAAAGTTGAGAGTATAAGCATTTGATAAATGGTAGCTTTTTATTAATGATTAGTAATAATACATGATAGCAGTAAATAAGGATGAATGGTACCCAAAGATGTACCCCTTTCCCTGCAACTTGAGGCCAGGTTAGGATTTATAAAGATGCCATCTTGCACAGACCTGTCCCCTGAGGGCATCCATGCCCCAAGACATGTCTCCATTTCCAGTGCAAAACAGAGTTGGGTAGACCTGCTGTTTGGGGAGGGGGTGAAAAAATGCTATAAGACAATGTGCTTTCGAAAGAAAGAGGAAAGGGAAAAAATGGGAAAATATAAATAAACCTGCTGTAAATAGGGAAGGGGGAACAGAAGGGAGGGGTGGGGAAAAGAGGGGAAAACCAAGATACATCATGTACAGGTACAAAATAACCATGATGAATGTGAACACTATGTATACAATGTACCAATACATGTTCTTAGTAAAAATAAAAAATAAAAAAAGACAATGTGCTTTCACTTACATTTTTAAAAATATGCCCACTTCACTTATACCTTAATAAAGTTGGGCGAAATATGTTTGTGCACCAGCAGAGAACGGGGCTGGAGGAACGCATTCGGATCTGTTAAAAGGAGCTACGCTCCAGGCGTGGAAGCCTGGGTGATGGGGTATTTTTGTTGGTGTTATTGTTTGCTTATCTCTGTTCCCATAGATTTCTGAAGGAAACACATTATTTGTGTGTCAAAACCAGAGTGGTGAGCACAAGAGAAAAAACAAGTAAGATGCTAAAGGAGACACCATGGCAGAGACCAAATGAGGCAAGGCACAGACATATGCTGAAGTTTCGAGAAGAGGGTCAGCCAGGCCCGGGAAAAATATCTGGTCTGAAATGCAGGCAAGGGGCACCCTCCTTTCAAGAAGGGGCCCCCACAGGTGCCTGGCCAGAGAGAGGCAGGCCTCTTGGGGCAACCCCATGGGGTGTCTGGAATTAATGTTGAAATAGTCACTTGGTCCCCACTTGCCCTCATCTCCCTCTGGACCTCATCATTGTGACATCCTGCTAGAACCCAAGCTGGAGCTGATAGTTCCCTGTTTAGAAATCTGCTGGGGGGGTCACTGCAGCCCCCAGGGTCAGCCCAAACCCCTCAGTCCGCATTCATGGCCTTTCGTACGGGGCTGTCCTCCAGTACGGCCTTTCTGCCTCTCCAGGACTCTCCCTCTGCATCAGCTTCCAGGCCCCTTGCCCCTTCTGCCTTCCAGCACCTGGGCACACTGCTCCTCTGATCAGGTCTTGTGCTCAGCTCAAAAGTCACCAAGACTGCTTAAAAACTCCACATCGGGATTCACTTTGAGCATCATTGCTAGATTAAAGGTCCAAACTCCAGCAAAAACCCAGATAAAAACTTTTCAGGAAGCCCTAGGGTGGGCTTTCTTGCCAAGGAAGAGCAGGGAGCCACACTCCAAAAAGACCCCAGAGTTTTGGCAAAGAGGTCCAAGTGGAAGGAGGGGCTCAAGGTCACAGTGGGGCCTAGAGAAGGAAGGAGTGCAGATTCGGGGCCCTTTCTGCTGAAGCTCAGAAAGTCACGGGTGAATTGGCATCCACTGCCAAAGAAATCTGCAAGTCTGAATACTATGCTCCATCAAGTTACAAGCCACCGGGATCTGTGACTTCTCAATTCACTGAGAAAGTAGCAAACTCTGCCTTTTTCATTTGCTAAGTAGAATGTTAGTTGATTTGTCTCCACCGATTCAATAACCGGTGGATGTCGATGCATCAGATCCACCGCAGGGCAGGTATTATGTGGTCTCTAGTCCCCACTCAGTCACCGGCCCCTCACAACCCTGTGTGGTCTGAGGCACTGAGAAAACAGGAGGGGACTGTCCCCATCAGCCATGACCCATCCTCCTGCTATGGAGCACAAGGGCTTGATACCTCACAGAGTTCCAAGGAGCTGGGAGATGTTCGGCCCACTAGATGGGAAAAGAAGCTTTGCTCTTTTTATATCCACAATCTGAAAAAAACATCGACCAATAGTGCTTCTCAAAAAAAGAGTGCTGGGGTTGGGGATTTAGTTCAAGTGGCAGACCACTTGCTTAGCAAGCACAAGGCCCTGAGTTCGATCCTCAGTGCTCAAAAACAAACAAACAAACAAACAAACAAACAAACAAAATCTAAAAAAATGTCCTAAGGAACCATTCAGATGCAATCTCAAAAGCCCATGGGGGCTGCCCCTGAGATTAAAGATTTAAATAGTGGGTTCTCTTATCAAGAACACAAGAACACACGCTGACCAGATTTCCCACATGGCTGCCTCTCTTCCTTGCTGGACTCGCTACAAAAGTACAACTTGGTTAAGCAAGCGGCGATGAGGGGGAAGATCTTGGCCCATTCAAGGAGCTGGTTGGATCACTTATACACAGGTGGAGTCCACTCCTAATTCTGCACAAGTAGACGGAGTACAGCACAATTGTTTTTGTTCATGTAGGCCAAGGCTGTGTACCTAACAAAAACCATTCCATCACCCTTGGGGAGCTCACAATCTTGGGAGAAGGTTCAGATGATCACGTACTGGATCCCTCTCTGCTGGAGTTGGTGAAGCAACAGCTCTCACACATACAGGATTTGTTAGAGACATACGGTGACATGGATTTTGGTTTTTTGCTTTTTGTTATTTTTAATTAGTTCTTAACAGTTAAAGAACAGAAGTTCTGACATAAGAAACAGGTATCCTCTTGGAATATGGAAATATCTGACATTCTAGGTTCACATGCCCAACAAGAAAAAACAAGTAGCTGGAGCTAGGTAAGTAGCAGCTACTCCCTTTTAGGATGCGGCATTTGCTAAGTTCACCACAGACCCCACCATTCCCTAACTCCTCACACTCTATGCTTCTCTATTTTGCCCTGTAGATGCTGGAATTAGTAACCCTTGTGTGGTAAAGGGGTTGTGGGGTAGAGTAGACTGAATAATAACACTCAAAAATACCTAATTACTGGAGTCCAGGAATGTTTGTTTATACAACAAATGGAACAGGTAAAATTATGTTAAGGATACTGTGAGAGGGAGGTGATCTTGAATTATCCTGGTTAACCCTAAATACAATCACTGATGTTCTTAAAATAAAGATGCAAAGGGAAACAAAGTACCATGGTACACACCAATAATCACAGCTCTTTGGGAGGCTGAGGCAGTAGCACCACTAGTTTGAGGCCAGCAGCCTGGAAAAAAGAAGAGGAGGAGAAGAACACAACATAGACAATGACAAGTGAGAAAGCTTTTGCTCCAGATAGGGAAATGGCAGGGAAACATGAGGAGCAGAAGTCACAATGGTGTGGCCATAAGCCAAGGAATGCCAATAACCACCAGAAGCTAGAAAAGGCAAGGAACAATTCTGCATTGGAGACTCCAGAAAGAAAAAGCCCTGTTAACATCTTGATTTTAGCCTCCTAAAGCTCATTTTGGACATCCACCCTCCAGATCTGTAGGAGAATGAATTATTGTTGTTTTAGCCACTAAATCGATGATTATTTGTTATAGCAGCAATAGGAAACTAATACACTCTGCCAACTAACAAATTCAACAAATGTCCTGAGTGCCCCAATCCAGTGGTCAGGTCCTGCCCTCTAGGAGCTCAGGTTCTAGCAGAGAGGACAGAATGATTATGACTCTGGGCCGTGAGCAAAGCAGGATATGGTAAGCCCCTGGAGACATTGAGAACACACCTAGGGAACGTCTAACCAAGGACTAGAGACTCTGGGGGAGGAGGCTGGTTTCTAGCTTTATTTTCAGGAGATATGCATGCATTTTTCTTTGTTGATCAACCAAATTCTGTCATGATCTTGAGGGGGCTGAGGCTACCGTAGGTGGAGGGTAGGATGGAGCAGGGCCACCTTACCTTGCCTGCTGGATAAACTGGGCTGCCTTCTCAGCATACTTCTGTGCAAGGCTGCTGAGGTTCACAGGCTGCTCCACAATGTGGAGGTTTTCATAGAGAGGAAGGGCCACATCCATGTAACAGTCCTGCTCATGTTTCCTGTATAAAACCACAGAGAGTGGCATGTTCATTTCCACAACCTATATAGTCATGGAATAGAACAAAAGACTTTAATGTAGCAATGCATATAAATGTAAAACCCTTAACGTCCTGACTCCAAAGGATTTTGCCAGTCAGTCATGTCTTCCAAGTGGAAAGTCAATAGAGAATACTTTCCCCTTTGAATAGAGGTTTATTACCCTTGGACAAGCCAACCACCCTGGAAAACTCACTAACACTCTTAGGAGCAAGGGACGTTATTACTACTCCCATTCTGCAGGGAGACACATTGAGGTATGAGTAGGTTGGCTTATTTCATGTATAGTCTCAGTGCCGATGAGCAGCCCCTTCACTGGCTTTCTCTCTGTCTACCTAGTTGATGGCCTCTAGGTAAGATTGGCAACACTTGGTTCTTTCCCAAGTCCACAATCAGGACTCCGTGTGATACAAAGTCCGACAACAGGATGGAATATATAAGACGGCTCAGGAAAATTTTAATTTTGACACTAAGGAGAAAAAAAAGTCAAGCTAATAACAACTCCTAGAAAAAACAAACTCAAATTTGGGCCTTAAGATGGACTGAATGTGACACATGGCTGTCCCTGTAATGGGGCTGAGTAGCTGGCTATGGTCTTGCAGGAATGACATATGCACTCAGAGCTTGAGTTTCCCCTCTGTAGTCCAGGGCTGCCTGCAACCCCTTACTAAGGTATTGGGAGGACGAAAGAAGCTAACGAACGGTTAGTGCTCTGCACACTGCTCAGCACGCTAGCAATTTAGTAAATACTCAGGCTCCCCGCGCTGGTCACCACAGAGGATGTTGAAGAGAGGATGCAGGTCACGGGAAGGCTTTCAGACGGGCAGTATTACAGGGCTGTGACTGAAATATACAGTGAACTTTTACATAAAAATATTCATTACAGTAAAAGACACATCGCCTTTTAATCCCTCTCAGAATACTCCCCTCACTTCCAACATACTTACCCCGGCATCCTTGCCACTTTCTGAAGCAGTCTTCTTTCGTGTCTTCACGAGGTGTGATAAAAAGCACACCGAATGCTGCTTCAGGGTGCCGTCCAACAGAAAGGAGGCTCATGAAAACATTAAGGTGTGTCCGCATCCGCTCTATTCACCGGACCTGGCACCGTGCGACTGCTGGCTCTTCCCCAAAGTCAAAATAACCGTGAAAGGTAAATATTTTCCATGGACTCAGCACACTGAGGCAGCCACCATGGCACAACTAGAGATGTAAAAAAGAACTTCCAGAATTGCTTCAGAAAGTAGCGAGAATGATAAGTGTGTTCAAAGTGGGGGAGGGGGCATTTTGAGGGGTGACGTGTCTTTTACTGTAGTAATTTTTAAGTATCTACCCTATTTGTTGATCACACCTCATGTACAAGAGAATTAGGATAAACTGGCCTCCCAGTACAGAGAAAGGATGGTGAAGAATGTGAAATGTCCTGTTAAATCTACATGCACATGCATCTCGTTATGGAAGCTTACGAGGTAAGGTCAGCCTGCCAAGGACCACACTTTAAAAAAGAAGAAAAAAAATGTTATCACCATGCTGGGCATCATGATGCTAAAGTTATATTTGTGGTAAATTTTCAGCTTTTTATTATCTCATTGCAACTCCGCCATCATTTACTGTCTCTCCATCTCTCACCTTCCAAGTCAAACTTTTTTATTTGATTTGATTTTAAGATAGATGAAAGAGACTAGCTTTTCAATCCTTACCACCAAAAAAAATGGGGAGGGGGGAGCCGACATAGATCAAACCCTGATATAGCCAGGTATGATTATAGGGGTGATCTATAGGCTACGGTTGGTAAGGAGGGCAGCAAGACCACAGCCTTGCTTCTCACACGGGTGTGCACACACATCATCTAGGCATCTTGTTAAAATGCAGATCTGGGGCAGACCTGAATTTCTGCATTTCCAGTGATACCTCAGTGCTATCCACAGTGGTGGCCCAATGGCCACACTTTGAGAAACAAGTGTGGAGGAGATTAGAATCTGGATTCCTATCTCTTACCAGCTCTGGTGTTACTGGGCAAGGTAAACGTCCCTACTTGTAAAATCAGGTACATACCTGCTTCACACAGGAGTCATGTGGGTTACAGATAAGTGCAGGGAGTGCCTAGAATGTACAAATTTCTCCATAAACTACCATGATTATATTAACTACTGAGTTCTTAATGAGCCACCTCAGACTCACATTTCCCTATGCAGCTCACACACCTGTAGCCTTAAGAAAGAAGCACCGCATCCGTGTTGGTTTATTAGCTGCGTAAACCTTATTGCCTTTTTCTGATCATAATTCCACTGCAAGCTCTTTGCAGAATATTCAGGAAATATAGTAAGAAGAAAATGAAACCCCTCAGTCCCACAACCAGAGTGAACCTTTGTTAACATCCTGGAACATTTCTTTGGAGTCTCTCTTGATAATGCTTTGAAGATGTGGACACAGCATGGAAGAGCCCACTGATGACTTGCTCCCTGCTTTTTTGCCTACTGTTAAAGCATGAGCACTTTCCCATTTCATTGAATGTGTTTTAAAAACATCCTGTTTAGTGCCTGCAAGACATTCCAATGTCAGAATGCTGTCTTTCTTGTCTGGGCGAGGGGGGCGGAGGAGAGTTCAAAAGGAACACTGTGATGTCCCTCTTTCTTTCTCGCCTTCCCTCCCTCCAATGTCCAGTATCTGGGCCAGGTGAGGGACCCAAGAGGAAAGGCAGAAGTAGAGGAGGGGGAGGCCCTATATGTGTGCAACCTTGGCAGCACGAGGTCGCCTCCCAGTTGAGCTGAACAATTCAAGGACCCTGGAAAATTTCAATGGAAAAAATGTACAATCATCTTTGCATCAGAGTGCAAATAATGCATTTACAGTTGCACCGGATGCACACTGTCTTAGTCACTGTCTTAACTGTCCCCTGTCTGCCTCTTCCACTTCCTCCAAACAGACCACAGCCTTCGCACACACCCATCCTGGAGCCCACGGCCAAGGTCTCAGATAGATTTACCTCAATGGGCCACCCCCTGGTGGACAAGCTGGGCAGGGAGGGCGGTTGTAGCCCGGGGTGTCAGTACAGCCCATGTCATGGCTGTATGGGATCCCAAAGTAGTAATCAAAACCTGAAAAAGAAGCAACTGGTTTAACACCCCACTCGGCCATTGCTCCGTGTGCCTGTTTTCTTCCACCCATGACAAAAATTTAATTTCCTGTGATTTAATATTGCCGCACTCTGGAGTATGTAATTAAAAGAGGATTTGATTAATATCCTTTTGAAGTATGCAAAGAAAATCACATTTCTGGGTTCTGGCTGTAAGACTACATTTAAACATCTTGTGATTAGAAGTAACCCAGACTGGGAAGAAATGGAGAGAATTATTGAACATCTGACACATTCAGTAAGTATTGGTGAAAATCTGCTACACGCATGACACTTTAAGGGATAAAAATAAGTAAATTCTGCCCTCGAGAGACCTTCCATCTGAAGGAGAAATAAGATATATCAGCTAACCCACAGGAGATGGACAGGTGACCCAACAAGGAAGACATTACTCCTAGACGCGAGGGCTGGGGTGGGATTGAGGCAGGAATTTCAAAATCCTTCTTGAAGGAGGGGTATCTCAGCCAGACCCAAGGTGCATGGGATTTGAGCTTGGAGTGATGAGTGGAGGGGAGAGACGAAGGATGTGAGTGCTAAGATCTGAATAACTTAGGTTCCGATATCCTCTCTCACCTGTCTCTTCTCCAACACAAGCTTTTATCCAAAGGATATAGCTACAGAGGCAACCAGAATTCATTCACAAATTCTGCAGAAAGAGGAGCTTTCCTCAGGCATCTGAGGAGCTGCTTCAGCTCTCCACTTCCCTAGAGGTGGACAGAACTCGAATCTCCCAAAGAATTTTATTTACCCACAGCTTCCAACTCCAGGCCCTACAAACAAGGGTAGTTGCCTCTTCAGCCCCATCTCCTCACTAACCAGTGAGCTCGTTTCCCCACGTGCCTCCCATCTCCGGGAGGCAGCCCTGCCTGGAATCCCCTGCTGTGTCTCTCATAGGTGGG
>PVJO010008586.1:0-74393 GCA_004026905.1 Hystrix cristata | reverse complement strand
GCTCCTTTGGAGAACATGCGGAGAGTTGTATGGTGGTCCTAGAGAGAGCAGTTCCAGGCCCTTTCAACCCTCAACCAAGTAGCTACTACTTGCATCTACCTTTTATCTTGGGCTTCCACATCTAATTTCAGTTTTAAAAAGGTTTCTATGCTGAAAAATAAAAAAGCTTGCACATCTAAAATGTAGTCCACCCTTACATTTTATAGAGGAAATACTAAGGTACTAAGAGCAAAACATGAGCAGGGTGTGACCAGTGGGTCAGGGAGGGTTCTAATGTTGTCCTGTCTCCTAGCTCTTTCGCCCCTCAGAGCTTCTGGCAGGAGAAGTAGGGCTGCCCTGGAGGGGTAACAACCAGCATGGTGTCCCAGCTCGTGGCTGCTCCGATGGGACAGCATCCCACCAATGTCAGTTGCTAAATCTCTGAGTGCCAGATTGGAAGGAGTACTCTTAATTGCCTGTTTCTGGAGGATACCAGAGCATGAAATGATTAGGTTTCCTAGCTAGAGTGACCCCGCAGCCTGAGCCTCTGTCTTCCATGCCTGCTGCTGGGGAAAAATGCATAAGTCAAACAAAGCAGAGCCAGAGCCAGAGCCAGAGCCAGAGCCAGAGCCATAGCCAGGCTTCCTGAACCTCCCTGCATACCTCTGGCTCCCTCTGGCCCATGCCAACCTGTGTCCTGACACGGGCTGCAGGGCTCTGTGAGAGCGGAGCATTCAGGTGAGTTATTAGGCTACTTCCCTCCCTGGACACACATGGGGGCTTTTCTCGCTCCCCGGGACCCTCCTCTGAGCATAGTGCTAGTTGCTTTGTTCTTTGGGTGAGATGCATCTCCAGAAGATGGTGGAACACAATCCAATTAGACAGATCTATGCCGGAGAAGATGCATGAGCCAGGGGTTTCGAGAGCCCACCCCATAATTCTCTCTTGCTCCTTCTAGTCTCCATTAACCCTGTAAGTACCAGAAGAAAAAGGTCTGTTTCCTTATGGGGCAAATGAGGCCTTCTTGGGAGCCTCCACAGGGTGACTCTACGGAACTGTGGTGGGGTCTTCTCATCTCCGCATGAACTTGATCCCAGGAACAGGGAGGTGAGTGAGACTGGGGCACTTACGAATTATGGACGCTGCAGTTGTAGAAGACAAAGCTGGTGCTGGCAAAGGTCATACCCGTCTCTTTGGATTTGAGTTGTAGCTGTACGACATGGTGATCTCCTACAAGGCAGAGCCAGCCAAGAGGTCAGGCGTGCACCCTGGGAATGGAGAGTCTACCCCCTGGGGTGCCACCAGCTCTCACGGGTCTCTGACTCAGCAAGGCCCAGCCTGAGGGCAACTCCCAAAGCAGAAGCAGGATGCTGTTCAAGTTACTCTCCCTTCCCCACTGTAGCACTTGCTGGCCCAAAGTACTCACCTCTCTCCAACACAGACACACACAACGTACACACACAGAGGCAGGTATTCGAACATGCATCACAGGTGCCATGCGCTTGCCGGCCTCACAGGATCACAGACGCGCACACGCATGCACTGATGAACAACCAGGAAAAACAACACACTGCCTTGAAGGGCTGCTACCACAGCTACATAGAGGCTTCGTAGGTACAAGACCATGCACACATGAACTCATTTCCCATCTCTGTAGAAAGGCACATTTCTGATGCTGCCTCCTCTGGGGAGCCTGGGGCTCCACGGGGGCAGGAGACACTGGAATCCTCAGCTGGTGCCAAGTGGGAGCTGAAGCCCATGTTTAATTCACAGCCCTGACCCCAGGCCCCCACTTCCAGCCTTGTTCTCTGCCTTCCCCGAGAGCCTCATTAATCAATCAGCTCCAAACAAATGTGACAAGCCAAAATGGGAGGGACAACATGGAATCAATCTGCCCAGGCTGGCCCGTGTCTTGCCAGTGTTGAACCTCTGTCCAGTCCCATCCTTCCCAGGGCAGCTGGACACAAACAACAGGCAGCTGTGGGAAGGAGGGAAAGGGAGAGGGAGATGCAGGTCCAGGGCAGAGAGCCAGCCACGTGCAGAGGCTTCAGGGCCCGTTGTCCCCTATCCTCCCATCCCGGCTCCTGACTGCCTTTCCTTCTTTCGAGGGCCCTTTGGGCCAGCCCAAGTGGGCTCCGCTGCTGTCCTGGCCATGCCTCCACCCACCCTCTCTGCAGCCGCTCCTTGCTTAGGATGTGGTGGATTCTTGGATGCTAATTTGGGACTGAGCTAGAAGGCTTATAACAGCCAATTCCAGGGCAAGCAGGAAATGTCATATCTCACCCTCCTGTCTTCCTGTATGCACCACACTCACCAAATCACTTGATTTGAGCCACCCCTTCCCATAGGCTCCCTCGGTCTCTCATCTGTGATGAGTTCTTCTGTCTAGAGAGAGGAAGGGGAGCCTGCTACCCAGCTTTTCCTCTGCGGAGGGAAGCACTCACCGTTTTCCGTGATGATCTGAGGCACCTCTTTGGCTGCTGGGGAGTAGCAGTGGATCTGATTGCCTACCACCAGCCCATCCATCTCTGACAGGTCCTCAAAGGTGCAGTTGACACCCGCTGACAGCTCCGGGACATTGTACGTCTCCAGGACCAGCTGTGAACAGCCAGGCAGGGAAGAGAGAGGAGCAGCACCAAATGGAGAAAGGAAAGGCATGAAATAAAGGAAGAGGAGTACAAGAAAAAGAAGTAGACAAAGGAGAAGCAACATTAACATAGAGGAGAGATCAGTTTTGTTACAAAAGTGGTGTGGAGGAGGTGGTGGGATGGAAAGAGAGACAAAATCAGTCTCATTAGGATCTGAATGCCTTTGGCCCCAGAAAATAGGAATGTTTAGGGGATTTGTGTGGTGGGAGAACACAGTGCAGGACCTCGTCCGTTAGTCCCAATTTTTGATAAAGTGTACCACCAATCACTCTGCGCCTAGCGCTAGAATGTGGAAGGCATCTGTCCCCCTTTCTCCATCTGCACGTGCATTGTTCCCCCTTTTTAGATGAAGACATCATTCCCAGAACCCTTTGCCACTCTTTTAATCATTTTTGGTAGTATCATTTCCCTGTCTTTCTACTCATTATGAGTAGGCCGTCATCACCAGTATTCCCATCCCTGTCCCCTTTTAGGGTCCTCAATGCACAGCTACTTGTAACACCTCCTGCCCTGATTTAGAGCTGTGCTTCCTGTTAGACTTGGCCCAGCCCTCCTGAGGGGTCTTGGGCTCAGATGCCTTTTGGCGGGAAGAGTCCTTCCCCGGACAGCCCCGTCCCTCACCAGCACGTTGTACTGAGAGACGGAGATGTTGTTGGGATGAACTGTCAGCCGGACACACTGCTTCATCTCTGAGGCGAACCTGCGGGGCTCCCTGGACCGCTCACACCGTTCCTTCCGGGTACACCTGGGAAAGACACAGTGATGGGTTACTCAGGGCTGACCACTCGGTCCAGACAGAGACTAGCACTGAGGTTGGGCAATTCCAGCAGCTCTCAGGATGTGTCCAAACTCAACACGCCCAGACCTGACCATTGAGTTTCCTTCTTCAAGTCTTCCTCCTTCACACCCAAGTTGGGAAAAGCCATTCCTTTCATCGTTCGTGCAATGTAAAATTTGGAGAGTCATTTTAACCTCCTCTCCAAACCTCCAAATTCATATGAGGAAGTCAGTCCTGTCTACGTCCTCACTCACTCTTAGCTGTTGCCACCCTCCTACCCTCTTCGGCAAACTGAAAAACTGAAATTAACTCTTGTGTCTTTAGGAGGTATGATAAAAAAAAAAATACAGTGAAAACTCTTGCCAATAGAAAGACAGGTTTGTAAAAATATCATGGTTGTCCTCATCTACTTTATCCACCAGCTCTGGGTGACTGCAGTCTCTTTCTCAAAGTCAAGGTGACCACGAAAGAGAAACGTTTTGAATCAATCGAGACATTGACGCAGCCATGGCGGCTCAACTACGTAGACATTCGTGAAAGAAGATTTCCAGAACTGCTTCAGAAAGCGACAAGAATGATGGGATAAATATGTTTGAAACAAGTGGAAGTATTTTGAGGGTGATTAAAGGCAACACGTCTTTTTACTGTAATAAATTTTTTATTCAAACACACACCAGATTTTTCAACTGGACTCTATCTTCCAGACTTCTTCCTTGCCTTTGCACATGCCAGTTCAGTTCTTGTCTTTGGGCTTTCCCACCTTCCCACCTGTTCAACTCCTAATGTGATCCCTCTGCCTCTTCCTAGGCAAAGCTAAGAGCTTCCTCTTTACTGCCTCATCTTACTTCAGTGCTTCCTAAAGTATAGAACTTCTTAGATTACACAATGATTATTGGGCTAAACGTAGCTATCTCCTACCAAGTACAAGCTTTCTACCCAATGCCAAGTACTCCTACCAAATAGAAAAGAAGAAACTACGATTTCTTTTGGAATCTCCTGCATATCTCTGGTCCTAGCAGACAGAAGAGAAATGCAAGTGGATGGGAGAGAGGGCAGGAAGGATCACAGGAGCAGGAGTAGAGTAAGAGCACGCTCCACATGGGAATCCCGGCTCTGGGCCACCAGGAACTCCTACATAGGTTTGCTATTATTGTTTAATGCTCTGTATAGTACAAAGTGTACCACATCCAGTGTGACCTGTGATCTTACAGCCTTCACTGATGAGGGCTTATGAAAGATACACATAGAAAATGAGCCACACCCAAATGCGCACATCCCATGAGTTCACTGCATAGAGGTATCTGAGGTTCAGGGAACGATGTTTAATGCAAGCTGGATAAACCTAAAGACAGAGTTTTTGCAGAGCATCTGCAATCGGGAAAGTCTGACTAGAGATCTCCTCTAGGGTGAGGACAAGCAAAAGGGATGAGTCGACATAAGACGGAACCGTGGAGAAATCACTCTTGAGTTTCTCTTTCGGTCAAAGAGAAAAGGAAAGTATCAGGACTTCTTGTGGGACAGGAGGATGCCCTGGCGAGGTGTCTGATAGGAATAGGAAACAGACTAGCCAGGGGCAGGGACCCCCCACAGGGTGGACGTTCTTGCAGAGGGAACATCCGTCTCAAGAGGCCAGTCGGTGTGGTGTGGGGCAAAGAGTTGAGGGGAACGGGCCCCCGGACACCTTGAGTGACTCTTAGGGTTACTCTTAGGGCCAGAGGAAGGGGCCTCAAGGGCCCCTGTGGGGGCCTATCCTCGGGCCTCAGGAAAGAAGACACATTTGCCTACAGCAGGAGGGATGACATGAAGGGGTTGGCTGCAAGGAGAATTTGTCTGTCAAAGGGGAAACCACTGAAGTCAACATACTAAAGCTGCCCTACTAAGGATGAGGCACAAAAGGGACACAGGGACAAAAGGAGGACCTTAGGGAAGGCTGGCTGTGTGATGCAAAGGTGAAAAACAATCCTGAGCAATGCAATCCTGGCCACTAGTTTTGAGTGTTTACAAGGCACTGTGACTAGGATTTTCACATTTTGTGCCACTGCAATCTAGTGACAGTGTCTTGACAAATCCTCCTTAGAAGTGAAGAAATTGCAGGAGAGGATGGGTAAGCAGCCTGCCTAGGTCACCAGCTACTCAGAGACAGTATCAGACACAGAGGAACTCGGAGCCTCTGCTCCCTCCCACTGTGCTGCAGCTCCCTGAAGCTTCTAGACTTCGAAGTGAGGGATGAACCCTCTTGTTGCAGACGAAACTACTTTTCTTTGCCATCTTGATGCCCCTGTCATGTCCTTAAAGCAATTTAAACATCTCCCCTCCATCCTTTTCTCTTGGCTAATGGCTTTTCCTGCTGTTCCCTGGAAAGCACCTTGAATATCACTGCAACTTGCAGAACAAAGCTGAATCTTCTCAGATGCATCTGAGAGACCCCAATGAACAAGGAAAAGGTCAGATGTGAGTCTGGTTATCTCCCCGTGGCACTCCCTGGCTGCTCTAGCAGACCGATGGCAACGAAAGCATCTGTCTCAAAGTCTTGGGAGTTAATTTACCAGGCCAGCTCCTCTGCGAGGACTCCATTACCTTCAACCATTAAGCTAATGTTATGGACTTTTCCAGAGTGTCTGCACTGACATCGCTATTAATAGTGTTATTACTCCCATTAACAGCAGACCCAGAGAGCCAGTATGGGCTTGAATTATTCACTGAATCCCCAACTTTGAAGTTCCTGTTTCTAAGAGCAATCAGTAGGTCTAAAAAATGTCTTTGATTAAATTATGAAGAGAGAAAAATGGAGCTGCTTCCAGGCCAAACATTACCTGGAGTTACCAAAGAGAGATTCAGACAGAAAAGAGAGGAGTCCATCTCTCTTCCAGGGTAAAGAGGGACAAAGCTACCCCTGGACAAGAGGGATCTGCATTATTTTCTACTTCTAAAATTCATGGGGTTGCATCCTGACAGTACACTGGGGAGACCCAAACAACTGATGAATCATCACCCCCCCCCCCCAGATACAGGGAAACCATGTATAGTTCACAATTTTAAACATGTCATCTAAAGTGAAATCTTGGCCCAACCAACTACTTAACCTTTGGTTCATTCACATTTTCATCCATAAAACAGGGACAGAATAGTACCTACCTATTATGGATTTTATGTGGATTAAATGATGTGAGCAAAGCATTTAGAACAGGGTATAATGCAGAGAAAGCCCTCAGTAAATATTAGCTCCTATTATGAACCCGTTTCTTCTCTGCCTTCCTCATTCTACCCCTCCAAACTGTAACTGATAGTGGAAGCACCAGTCTTCCGGCAGATCAACTCAAGGGGCAAATCAAAGACAGAAGGGGAAGGATGCTGCTGTTCGCCTCATAACAAGGGAGGAGGGCAACCCAGCGACCAGGAGGGAGAAGCCAGGGGGAGGGAGAGATATAGGTTGTAGCTTTGTTTTCTTAATAGCTGTCAAAGGGTATTAAGAACTCAGCTATTCCAGTGTAAAGTCAAGTTTAAGGTCAGAGACATGGATGTTTTGACATTTCTTCTATCCTTCAGGGCCCAGGACGGTGGAGACTATAAATGTCCAAAAGCACAGACAATTGACCTTAAATGTGATAGGATAACGGAAGGGAACAAAGAATTCCTTCTGAAGTCTTGGGGGGGTCTGTCAAGGTAACGGTCTTGCTCTTCTAGGACTCTGATTTCTCATTAGCTAAAGCCAGAGCTAGGAAGTGTGCAAAGGGTTAATTCATAACTCCTGGAGGGAACAGTGAGATGTTCCTTCTAAAGGGGCTCCAGGTTCTTTCGAAAGCAATGTAGCCCATCCCCAACTCCACTGTAAGGGCACTTCTGAGGTGGAAGGGAGTTCTCACTTCATCTAGTTTCCAGCTAGGAAAACTGGAGCTTACATGGACTCAGAAAATGCATGCTATATGTCCCTGCCACCATCATTGTCACTCCTGCCCCAGACATATCTGTGGTGGCCAGCAGGAAGCAGGTCCAAAGAAGACACACCAGCCCCTCAAAGTTGGAGATCTGCCCTATTGAGCTCTTCTTTTCTCCCTCTCTCATTCTACTTCCTCTGTGCAGCAGCCCCTCAGCCCAGATAAGAGGGGCTAACACTCCTGGGGGAGAAAGACCCAGGGTCCTGGAAGGGGTTATTATTCAAGCCAGTGGTTCCAATGAGATTATCTTCTCTAATGAAGCAGCTACCTCCGCCCTCCCCTAAGCCTGAACTTTCACTGCTGGAGAATTCCCAGCCAAGTGGAAAATTAGACGGGAGAGGAATGGAGAAAGGAAGGGGATGAGGGAGAGGGAGAGAGGGAGAGAGGTAGTGATTAAGTTCAGTAGAAATTAATTTCTAAATACAAAGATACAAATATTAGCTCCCAGTGCTGGTGGCCAGGCAAACACATTTCTGCATGGAAAAGAGGTTCTCTGTGGGGCTGGCTTGGGTAAGCATCCATGCTGGAGGGGTCACTGCTGGTCCATCTTCCCTCCAGCATAGGCCCACTGGATGCAGCTATCAGAATTTGCTCCTTCCTCTCCCACAAATGATCCCTAATCCTCAATACTTCATATTGGCCGTGGCTTTTGCTGAAAGAGTACCACTGGGATATCTGTGTTTGGAACACAAGGAGACTGAAAAAGACTAGGGATAGGAGAGGAGATCTTCTCAAGTGGGCCTTCCTATAGTTTACATCTTGAATGTCCCCCAAGACCCAAGTGTTCAAGGCTTGGTTGTCAGCTTTTGGCACTATTTTGGAGGTAGTGGAGCCTTTAGGATGAGGGAGCTAGTAGAAGAAAATTAGGTTGTTAGAGGTGAGTCTTTGAGGGAGATACTGAGACTCTGGGTGCTTCTTAGTTTTCTCTTTGCTTCTGGCTGCCATGAAGTGAACAGGCTTCTCTACCACATGTCTCCAACATGGTGTACTGTGCTACCCCAAGTCCAAAGCAACAGGACCAAGCAACCAAGGACTTAAACTTTTTTTTTTTTTTTTTTTTGGATGCCGGGGATTGAACTCAGGGCCTTGTGTTTGCTATGTAAGAACTCTAACCACTGAGCTAAACCCACAGACCCCAAGGACTGAAACTTTGAGCCAAAGTAAAGCCTTCCTTCTTTAAGCTGACTACCTTAGATACTTTGTCACAGTGACCCAAAGCTAACTTCAGAGGCCTGATAGAGAAGTTAAGAGAGTTTAGAATGACTGCTCTCAACGAGGAGATCATCGAAGACACTTTGATCATTGCTATCACACCTGGGGCCTCCAAAGAGAGACAAGGCCATGTTTTCTAATTGTTCCCTTGCCCTCTCCAGGGATGCCCACAGACAAGGGCACATGCATCTGTGGCTTGGAGGAAGGTGGGACAGATACTACAGGGGAAATTTCTAGGCAGATGGTTTCGTATATGAAGGATGTGGATGAGCCCTTTCAGAGTCAGAATTCTAGGATCCAGTGACTGAAACCACGGACTCATGGAGGTATCTGTGTTAGGTTGGTCCACCTAAATACTGAAGATAAAGACCAACACAGGACGGACAAGGTCATTTTATAATTTCCCTTCTGCTACTAGCTGCTGACAACTGACCCCACCACCAGCTTACTATCTTTAAGGAACCAAGCCCATCCTGCTCAGCATCTGACAGTGGAGTCATCCTTGCCTCCTGCAGAGATCATAGGACTTAATAAGAGGCAGCAGGTGCAGGGGGCGAGTGGAAGCCCAAGAATCCTTCTGGGTTCATGCGGCAGCCAAGTGGCCTGACCCACCTCTGTCCGCTCCAGTGCCGCGCTGGCTGCTGCCCTGAGAGCCCGTGCTCTGCCCTGGGCCCTAGGCTGGAGTTTTGCCTTCGCTTCCTTTCAGCCATGCTTCCAACAAATGATCCAATGAACATGGTGTTAGTGAGGGCAGGCACAGGGAGTATCCTCTTTTCCGAGAAGCCAAATTACAACGAGCAAACAGTTGGTTGTACAAAGAGAACATGAATGGTGTATCTTTCTCTTCTCTTGGTTGGCAGGAGGCACTGTTTGGACTACTTATAGCTGCAATAGTTGAGGAAAGTTTAGAAAGAAGAGGTGGGGAGTGACCCGGAGTGGAGAGAAAGCAGGAGGAAAAGGCAAAGGCACAGTGAATCCATTCTCTTTCTAATGTAATCTGTAACGAGAAGGATACTGCCTAATTCTTTTTTGTTTTTAATTTTATTTTAATGGTACATTTTGATGTACATAGTGATAACATTCATCATAGGGGATTTGTACCTACACATGACACATCTTGTTGCTTCTTTTTTTCCCATTCCCCTCCCCTCACCCCCTCCTCCCTCCCTATTTACAAAAGCTTTGTTTCCATTTTTTCTTTCCAGTTCTTATTTCTCTTGTCCCTCTGTTCCTTTCCCCCTCCCTTGTTCCCTTTCCCATTTGGACATTTTCTTCCCACTGTGGAAATCAGTGTGGAGATTCCTCAGGGAACTAGGACTAGAGATTCCATTTGACCCAGCTATTCCCCTTCTTGGTATCTTCCCAAAAGAATTAAAAGCATCATACCGCAGCGACACATGCACACCGATGTTTATAGCAGCACAGTTTGTAATAGCTAAATCTTGGAAGCAGCCCAAATGCCCATCAGCAGCAGAATGGATTAAGAAAATGTGGTTTTTTTTTAATACAATGGAGTACTACTCTGCCATAAAGAATGATAAGCTTGAGATATTTCTAGGTAAATGGATGCATCCTGAGACCATACTCTTAAGTGAAATAAATCGGACACACAGGTTTAAATACCACACTGTTCCTCTGGTGTGAGAAACTGAAAGTGTAAACAAAGACTAAAATGCCGCCTAAATCTTGAGACACTGCAACAATGACCTTAGACTGTGATCATCCTCACATTGCACTTTATCTAACAGCCTGGTGTTTTCATGCCCATTGATGTCACCAGGTCAGCAAGCTTGGTGCAGGGAAGCACTCTGTTTGGTGCAAGCTGGGCCGCTCTGCCTCACGTGGCCCAGTGGGTGTGCTTGGATGTGCAGGTCTGTTTGCCTAGCCTTAGAGTTCATCCAGCTCTGCAGGCTGTCACCGGGGGCCAAGTCATCAGCCAGAGATGGGCACTGAGAGCCTGAGGGGACTGCAGGGCTTTTCCAATTCATATGAGAAGGTGGCACTTTTGACTTACCAGCCTTTGGTCATGAAGCACGTGCTATGTGTGTGTGTGTGCACATGAGCACATGTGATTGTGTGTGCGTGTGTGCGTGTGTATTGGGGGTTAGGGAAGGTGGGGCTGAGACAGGAGAAGCAAGTTTCCTTGAGTCATACTGAGCCACGGAAAGAAAAGCTCACATATATGGAAGTTGAGTGTGGGATTCTTTCCTCTGGACCAGACACTGACGACACTTTGGCAAAGCCTCAAAGACCAGTGCAGAGACGGCAGTTAGCTGCACAGAAGAGGACACTAACAATTCCTCATGACTATGTCGACCTTGTATCACTGGCCCTAGAGACCACTGACTTCGTATTAAGTAGCTTCTGGATATAGGTTAATAAAATCAGAAGTGCAACAAGCCTATGGGATGTGCTAAGGAGAAGCAAGGAAGGACTCACATTTTAGAACCAGGTTGTCCTTCATTAAGAGGACCATCAGCAATGGCTTATGGGACGAGCCGCTCACTGTGCACTTCCCTGGGTGGCCGGTGGGTACACTGCCTAGATGGGATGGCTGGCTGAAGCTGCCCAAGAGAAGGAAGACTTTCTGAGAGTGAAATGGTCCCAGCAACCCTCTTGAGTCCTGGGGAAGGGAAGAGGGGAAAGTTCCATGGAGGAGCTCTGGGCTCCAACCCAACCTGCACTACAGGGTCACAGCTGCCAAGATTGTGTCCGGCATGAGCGAGGGCTTTCTGCACACCCCTCCCCTGGTTTTCACAGTATTTCTGTGCAGTGGTTATTTCCATCACCATTCAGAACTGTGGCAGCTGAATCCAGACTGTCTCTGTCCAGAGATGTGTCCTTAGGTCTAACCCATCTCTCCCACACTGGATAGCAGTATCTTTGCTTTCCCCTCACTCCCTGCTTCTTGGCAAAGACTATTAGAAGAAAACAAGCGAATCCTGGAAAGGAGCCCATGCCAGCCCCCTGGGAAGGGTCTTCCTCCAGAAGCAGAGATCTGGAAGGAGTTGGGTCCTCAGGGGCAGAAGGCTTCATAAAAGCTGAACTGATCTTCTCCTGTCATCTTGGGTTACACGAGCCTCCCAGGAGTGATGCTGATGACTCTTCCTGGGAAAAGGACTGTCTAGGCCAATCAATGTGGTGGGGCCTGCTGGCGGGGGCCTCCCATAACCTACCGAGACCCAGATAGACTTCTGTGTCTGGGCACGGCGCCAAGGGAGAGGGAGCTGGGAGGGGGCTGGGGACCTGCTAAGCCTAGTCACTGGAGAAACCGCGCCAGGCCCAGGACCAGACACAGCTGTGACGGGCCAAACATAGGCTATGCTGTAGGCTGTCTTTCACCTTCACCCAAGTCAGAACAGGTGGGCTCGGGCATGGGGCAATTTCCTGGGAATACAGGCTTAAGACTCAGGGCCAAATAAATATCAGCTTTGTTGAGCTGTCACTGCTATTAGAAAGGGCGGGGCTAGGGGCTACAGGAGAGGGTGGCAGGGGTGACCCCTTTCATCACAGGCTGGCAGGATGATGGGGGGGCAACAGGAGGAGGGTTTAAATTACAGGAGCATTTCTTAAGCGTTCAGTCTGCAACCCTCCAGTGACCTTGCCGGTACAAAAGCCCATTCAGCCACAAGGGCCACCTGTTGGCAGAGGCCCTATCCTCAGGCTGCTGAGGCCTGTGTTCTCTCTCTGTTCCTGTCTTCAGTCTATTTCTGTTTCTTCCTTTCTCTCTCTCTCTCTCTCTCTCTCTCTCTCTCTCTCTCACACACACACACACACACACACACACACACACACACACACACACACACACACACAGAGTCCTTCCCCTCTTACAACGTTATAGCCACTTCCCTCCCTACAATCTTGGGGAAACTTGGCCAAAGGGCTTGAGAAAACAGAATGACCTTCACACCTCAAGAACTTGTTCCTCTGCTCTCTGCCCTGGTATTCCTAAGGGTCAGATTTTCTGGGGCCACTCAGGAAGTGACAGGGTCACTTAGCACAGGATCTTGCCCATGATGTGAGCATAACAACCCACATGGTCTTGTTTGATTTTCCTATAACTCAGCGAGGTGGGCAGCCTGCCATCACCATCTCCAAGTCACATGTGAGGAGGCTGGGACGCCGGTGGGTATGGCACTTGGATTTGGTGGCAGATGCCCACAGTTCATGTCCACATCTCTCTCCTTTATGCCATGCTGAGAGTGGAGCTGCCAGCTTTCCTGTGCAGGCTGATGGCCTCCTTTGGGAACAGCCCACACTTCCCCTCAGTCTTAGTCCACTCTTCTGTTAGTACAGAAGAGGAAACTGAGGCCACACAAGAAGTAGTGTCTGGTACCTTCTCCTTTCATCCTTGCTAAATTCAGCCATGGGGATAGGAGGCAGGATACTTGCAGCCCCTCTGTCACTGTCTCAGAACCTTGATGCCCCAACCACTCACAGGTCTCAGTGACACGTGGGGTCAGGCCAGCATTGCCGCAGAGACCAGAGCTAACATGGAAACCTGCATTGTGTTCTGTGGGCCTAGAGCAGCAGGAAGGGGCCAGCTCCTCCCGCTGCCCTTGACGGATGCCTGGCTCATGCAGGAAGCAGCTTCGCCACCCTCCACCACAGTGAGGTTGTGGGTTTGCAACTGAGGCCTCACTGTGCGGGACAAGGAAATCTCCCTCTTGCCTGCAAAGTATTATCCAGGGACTCTTCTCAACTGACTAGACCCCATCTATATGCTGAATGCAGTCTTGCCAGCCTCTTAAGCAGGCCTTGCCTAGGTGCCGCTACTCTTGGTTACCATGTAACCTTGGTGTCAACTTGAATGTGGTCTCCCGTGTGAGTTTTATGTATTTCAGGGTAGATCAATGATTCTCCATTTTTCCCCACCATAAAATACCTGAGGGACTTTAGACATTCCCCTAAGGAACTCAAGTCCTCATTATACTTGAGATTGTCACCAGAGATGGGGAAGGAGCCTATTCCCTTAGAGAGGATGTATTAGGATTTAGGAGGGTGTTTCTTTCAGAATTTAAGAGCGTTCCCTCCCTTTGGGAGAGGAGAAGAAAGAACCCACCCTCCCACTTTCTTACAGTTAAAAGTTACTGGTAAATGCCTTTGGTCACATAGTATCTAGGCTCTTGGTAGGAAAATGAAAGTCTTCTCTTTAATTTTTAATACGTGTGTGTATCTAACAAGGAGAGTGTGAAGTTTCAGGCATTGATGTGAAGCAGTGGTTGTACTGGGACCAAATTTCATGGGAATGGATCCAACTATGGTTTCATCTCCAGGTAGCAGTGCTAAAGGTCTCTGGATCCCCCAAAAGGGCCTTTAGCTCCCCTCCCCTTATTTCTTGGCTGGTTGTCTGTCCTTTATGTCCTACCCTTCAGTTCACTTGCCACATTACCATTTGCCTCCATTATAACACTATTGGCTTCCTACGAGTTTTAGAAAACACAATGGCGCGAACAGAAGAGGAGGCACACAGGGAGTGTGCCAGCAGTTAGGCCAGGCTTCCTTGGTGACATTCCAGGCCCAATGCACTGACGGCCAGCTGATGGGTGTTACGACAGACAAGGGAGGGCCCTCAGGTGGTACAACTTTGAACCGCGTATCCAAGTACCAGGAAATTCCGTGGAGCAACCAGAAGGTACGTCAAGTAGATATTGATTCACTAGGTAGACAGCACCTATATTGCAGCACATATACTGAAGTGATCCATGTGAAGCTGGAGAAAAAAAAGCCCCATACAGCCAAATCACAGTGAGGAAAGTCCCAGCACCCCTCTTCCTCTGGCTCCGCGAGGTGTAATTATCCAGTGTAATATGTATATGCTGGTCTGTCACCACCCCCATGCTGCCATTTCCATATATTTCTCATAACTGAGCAACTTAAAGTGAAGTCAGAAAGAAGAAAAGAATGGAATACAAAGGATGCAAAGAAGGAAGAGGAAGAAAAGGGTAGGAGGAAGAAGAGAGCCAAGGGGAGGAGACGCATGAGAGAGGAGGAGAGGACAATCCCAGGGAGGAGGCAGGAGGCTGTACTCACGTGTTGTGGAGCACACACCAGCCGCAGTGGGGATCGCCAGAGCCAAGGCACTCACTACAGCTCCGATACTGACCACAGGACTCCACTGGGACTCTGGTGAGCTAGGACAGCACGACAGGGAAAAAGTGGTCAAGATGCTGCTGAACATCCGCTCACCCGCTGGAAGAGATGCTGTTCTAAATACCATCATATCACCGAAAACACTGCAGGAGCACGGAGGTGCCCAGACACTCAGAAGCGAAGGGACTGGGCGATCCCATTGGAGCAGGTGGCTGCGTAGCATTCGGGGGATACAGCCATCTGCTGTGTTCTTAGAAGTCTCCACAGAGTTCATATTGAGTTGTTATGAAAGATACCGGCACAGCGTGTTTTTAAATTTTCCCTCCACTCAACCCTCAGAATATCTCTGTGAACACCCGACCCATCATGTATTTGTTTCCCATCAGTGTGCTAAACCCGAATGTTCATTCTTTCTCCATCTTTTGCGGCATTTTTTTGCCAGAGTGTCTTTCCTTTTCTTTCTAGCCATTCAAGTCTCGGCACTTTTGTCACTGCAGAGAGCTTTCTCGCCCCTTCTTCCTGGCCTTTTCGCAGGGTGCTTAACTCATTCTGCGACTGCTCCTCATCCTCTCTCTCACTCCCAAACTGCTGGCCAGCTGGCTCCCAACTGGCTCCACGCGTTTCTCATGCCAGTGCTTTCGCAGTGCAGCCTTGCCGTTTCCCCTCCTGCCCACACCCTGTTCATGACTTGAGGTTTCCTCTCCAACCCAAAAACTTTATATTAGCTTTCACCAGCAGCTTGTTAATGTAAAATGTTAAAATGTTCCACATGACATTTTTACTTAGCCCAAATGTTTCCATTTCCTGCGTGCTCTTATATATCTTTTGAATTTCTTTGTTCTCTAATGCAACTTTGCCTTGATATCTCTTTACGTGTTTCCCAGTACCTGCTACATAGTAGGTCCTTAATAAAGATTCTTGGGATCAAATAGAATTTTTATTTTCTTTTTAGAGCCTTAGTTTTTAGTCTCCATTTCGCTAGTGTCTTTTTTACAAATTTTTTTTTTTTTTTAATCTTAGTGAAGGACTTCCTGCATGGTCTTTTAGGATGAGCTAGGGGAACCGGACAAGGTTGTGATTTGCAGTTTCCGCTGCCAGACAATAGGCTCAAAAAAGTGTATATGGGGCCAACCTGTCTGGGCCCTCTCTGCTCATAAGCAAATGCAGAGGCTGTGTTGTCCCTGCTGTTTCACAGGACATCTGCCTCTATAAAATTATGTCCACTTGGCAGGGGCTACTTGTAACTCATGTATAGGGAGTCTGGCACCAGAACCTGCTCAATTAGTCTTGAAATGTCTTTTGAAATTCATTAATAATTAATTTCAAGTCCCATGTGATCTCTTTTCACTTAATTTTCTTATTCATCATAGTTCTCTAAAATACACATTCATCCTTGTTAATGACCACTCTGCATTTTCACTTCTTCCCAGTTACCTTTCAGTTTCTTCCTTCCAGGCTTATAGCTTTGAGCTTTACCTTTTCCCAATGTCCTTTTTTGCACATTTGGAATTTTGTCTTTCCTTCTACTCTGCTCATGTAATCTGCATGGGCCATGCCTGGTCCTGGCTATATGCGACTTACTGTCTTCATAATGAACCTTGATGATCAGCTTCTTACAAATTACTCACTGGCTCCATATGCAGCCAGGAATTCACCCTATTCCCGTTGCCTCTTTAATTTCCCTCACGCCCCGCCTTAAGTGGGTTTAGATGTGCCAGTCATGTAAGCACCCACCTAGTGGTGCCCGACCCGAAGGACCCAGACTTCTAGGAATTCGTGAGTGGGAAGGAGGTCCACAAGCTCTTTTCAATATTTTCAAAAGCCTAATGAAATTTGGATTGGTGCTATTTTATATTTTTATGCATGCTTATGATATAGGCCCCATATTAAAAATAGGAAATATATAACTACTTAATAAATGCAGTTTGTTTAGTAGACACAATCTTTCCAAACATGATGCCCTGGGGGAGAAAAATAATAAAAGGGGCCACGGATGGTGAAAGTTGGAACCGTAAGTGCATAATAATGTTTTCATATGTTCCAGCTGCTTGTCTGGCACTCCATATTTTGCATGGGCTTTGAGAGAAAATCATAGCTTGTTCAATCAAAAGCATTTTCTTGGCCTAAACTTAATTAACATCCTCCCCAGTTTCTCCTATCGACAAGTTCTATAATCTGTCTTGGATGGAATGTACCCCAGGATTCTGGGGTGTGCCTCTTTAAGTAAATAGCCAGCTGCTTTGTGAATCTGATACTCTCACAAACCTTTGCATTCTAAAAATATCTTGCAACTGGTGTTTAATAATATCAAGACTTTCAAATTTTAAAATCCTTCCTCTCTTGATTTTAAACAGCAGTCATTTTTTGTTTGCTTGGACAGAATGTAGGATCTCGCAGAACTGGGTTCAAAGCCTGGCTGTGCCATTTACCAGCAATGAGATCCCATTGTCTCTGCGTCTGATTTTTCTCACCCTTCAACATGGAGAGAAAAATTCTCCCTAATTCCACTTCCCAAAGCTTAACTGACCCCATGGCTCATAGTTACAAAACTATTTTGCAAATGGCCACACACTTTGGAAGTGATGGTTATTATTGTTGCTATCTTTGCCAATAGTATCTCATCGTTCTGCACTGTCACTTTACCTTTTGTGTATACCTGGGGGCACTGCTCTGAGAGTCTTCCAGGGATTCGTAAACTCCACTGGGAGATGGATAGACCTGGAAGCCTTTTTCTTCTTTAGTCCCTTGGTTGTGTCATTTCACCTTTGAACTATGACATCTGCCCCTAAACTATTCAGCACTCCACTCTTACGACAAAACCCTTATGACAAAACTCAGTTATCTGAGCCCCCTGGACTTACTTAGTGCTTTCATCAGTGACAGCTATATGTCGTTCTGTTTTGGGAGTGGGTGCTGGGGATTGAACTCAGGGCCTTGCGCTTCCTAGGCAAGGGTTCTACTGCTGAGCTAAATCCCCAGTGCCCTATATGTTGTTCTTCGAGTTCATCTGCATGTGTCTATGTGGGACAGGGCACAAGTCCTGGGCAATCATTATGAGAGCCAAGTTCTAGCTGTCCCTTGGCCCTCAGCCCCCAAGGGAACATGAATAATTCTCTCTGTAGGGCTCTGTTGAATCATCTCTAAATGAGGGCTAGACTGGTGGGCCAAATCTAAACTTTTTTTCAATTCTAACATTCTAGCTTCTTTTTAATGCCCAGACTAAATCTCCCTTTCTTGGTTTCATAGGTGGATATAATCATGGCATCATGCTACTGGCAAGAAAATATGCCCCTGAAGATACACAGCTGGGCCTCTAGAGGCTTCTCTTTCTGAAGGCAAACAGTCCAACTTCTTTTATTTCCTTGCAGGTTCTTTCTATCTATGCATCCCATGCTTTTCTTGCTTTCTTCTGAACTTGATCTAGGTTTTCTCCACTCTTTTTAAAGCATGGATACTAAAATTGGGGAGTAACAGGGGGATTCTCACAGGCCGAGGAGAACAGTTATCATTATTTGGGAGCTAGGTGCACATCCCTCCCCTTTCGAGGACCTCCCCAAGGAAGGCCAAGACCAAGGAGATCTTGCAAGTCCCTCTATCAGGCCACCTACTCCCTACTCGCAAGTCTCTTTATTAGGCAAGGCCCTGCTACCCTGGCCCCATATCTCCTTGTGCATCATTCAGGAAGGCATTAGAACTTTTTATAACACTTTAAGTCACATTTGAAAATTGGATTTAGTCCAGGCATTTATCTTGGTACAAATGTATAATCTGGTGTCCTTGGTTACCTTCCAAGCCTTGCTAGTACATTATATAGGTAACCAGGGAGCTCCCAAGCCACCTCACCCCTATGACTCTTTCTGTCCCCCAAATACCTAGATTCTTTGCCCACATCTTATAGCAAACAAAGCTCTCTCCATGCCCCACCTGGGCTCCTCTCTTGACCCTGGAACACAAACCACTCCAGTTGCAGAGACACACGATTAATTAAAACCACCCCACGCTGATTAAAGTCTTAAACTATGGTGCCAGGCATGCTAATTAACTGAGTGAGGGAATTCAGACCACAGGAAGAGGTGAAAAAAGAAAGTCATGGCACAGAGGGCAGGAAGGGGACTTCTGTTTAGAGAATAAATCAGATGACAATGTGACCTAGCTATCATAATGATAAATAGTTTCAGAGACCACAAAAGATTGAGGTTCATCCCCTGATCACTGGTCTCCAGGAGAGGTGCTGATTGATATGGCTACAATATCTTCCTTACTTCTTCCAGGATAGGAACGCCACCTCCTGTGGAGACCTCCATGAGTGCCTCCACTGTGCTGGAGAATAATGTGGCTCCTTATACATAGGACTTAGGGTGCGGTCTGATAATTGTTCTCTTGGCACACCGTCCTGTCTTTGTGCAGAAACTGAGGCAGTACTGCAGTTCTTTAAAAAGTTAAATAGATTACTATATGATCCAGTAATTTCACTTCTGGGGGCAACTCAAAAGAACTGAAAGTGGGGTCTGAAAAACACATCTGTATACACATATTCATAGCAGAATTATTCACAATAGCCAAAAGATAGAAAAAGCCCAAATGCCCATCAACAGAAGAATGGATAAATAAAATGTAGCATACACATACAGTATGGAATATTAGTCTTAAAAAGGAAGGAAATTCTGGATGAACCTTGAAGACATAAAGCTAAGTGAAATAGCCCAGACACAAAAGCACAAATACATGATTCCACTTGTATGGGGTCTCTGGAGTAGCCAGAGTCATAGAGCGAAAGTAGAATGGTAATTGCCAGGGTCTGAAAGGAGGAAGAAACGAGTTACTGTTTAACAGGTACAGAGATTCAGTTTTGGAAGATAAAAACAAATTCAGGAGGTGGATGGTGGTGAATGGACTTACCACCACAGAATGCTTAGAGATAGGTAAAATGGTTATTAAAATTTCACCATAATTAAACAATCTTTTGAATGGCCTTTTGCAAGCAATTTCATCTTCACCGTGGCAGACAGACATGAGAACACCTGCTCTCTGCTCAGCTCCCTGGATGGAGGGGGAGCAGCTTTGTTGGGAGACTACTAAATTCATGTTTATGAAATATTCTGAGATCCTTCAGTGAAAAGACAGCCATCACTGTGCTTTTCAATTTAATCTGAAACAGACAAAAAGGTTTTGGATGAATGTCTCCTATCATGTATCCATATGTAAATGGCTCTGTTATTTTCAAGGTTTGGACATCTATTTCCTAACTTGGAAGAATAATGTCAGAGCCTTGTTCCACCAAGAAGTTTTTCTTGCCTCTTTCCTGCTCCAAGAGGAACAAAAGAGAAGCTCAAAATTCAAATAATTCATGCGATTTCAAATGGCCTCTGACTTTACAAAGTTATTCTGCTCTTCCTAGCCTCTGCTTCGGCATTTTTCATTCCCAGTTACTAGTTGCCTCTGGGCCCTTCCCCACCCCCAGTCTCTCCCCTTAGACTGCCTTTCTGGGAATCCTGCTGATTTTCACTGTTCTTTCGCGGCTGCCAAGGTGTTATGATTTATACTGAGAATGTCCCCCAAAGGCCGCATGCATTCACAGGTGGGGCTTTTGGAAGAGGATAAGACCATGGGGGTGCTATAGCTGACTTGATTTTAGGAGGTGGGGCCTGGTCAGGGAGGCAGGTTGCTGCGGGTGTCATCTGAAAGGTTTTATCTACTTCCTGGCTCCTGGCCTTACTCTCTGCTTCCTGGCTGCCATGACATGAGCAGCTCTTCTCCGCTCAAGGCTTCCATGACCACCATGCCTTCCTGCCTTGGAGCCAGGTGACTGGACTGAAACCTCTAAGAACCATGTGCCAATATAACCCTCTCTTTTAAGTTGTGGGTGTTGAGTATTGTATCTCAGCCACAAGTAATCTTCCTTAAATAACAGAGTTTGGTGTGGTTTTGAATTACTGTAAACAAGATCATCATTTACATTTATAGCATCACTGCCTCCACCACCACCATCCTCTTTCTCCCCTGACCAAAGGCCACAGATTTACAAAACAGTGGCCTAGGATCAAAAGGCAGTGGACAATTGAAGACAGAGCAAAAAGGCCCACACAGAATTTCTACTTGGTCTTTCTAAGTCTCTGCATTTGATGACCTGAGCCCATGACCTGGGGAGGGGCGAGGATCCTGGGTGTGATCGGGCAGCTGGAGGAATTGTAGTTCCCCTGAACCCTGGCCCCCTGCTGCCCAGCTCCTGCCTGATTTCCCTGATGCTCTGCAAGACACTTTCCTGGGCCTGTTGCTGCTCACATTCCAAAGGGTGCCTGCCTGCCGCTCTGCTGATTACATTCAGAAATGCTCCATAGATGCAAGGGATGGGCTCTGTGTGTGTCTCTCATTTGTTTAAGCATTTGACATCCTGGTCGAAATGTGAGTTATTACTCCATCTCTACTTTATAATTGGATGCTAATGCCACAGTTGGCTACATTGAGCCTGATGGTTGGAGTTAATTTAAATGTCCAAAAGGCTTCTTAAGTACCCAGTTTCCTTCAAAATTGTCAAAAAAAGAAAGGGGAAAAAGAAGCAAGATGACCCATTAAGCAACTCCAAGATGCTGTGGGGAAGCTGTCAAGCTGCACAGATGCAGCACTTGGTGCCGTCCTTCGTGCTGTCTTCCCATCTCCTGTTTCTGAGCAAGAGTAGATTCAGGAAAAGTTAGTCTCCTTCTAGGGGAGTATTAATTCAGTACCACACACACATCTTGGTGGCGTAGTGGTGAGAAGTTCCTCACACCCTCTCCAGGGACCTTTCTTTCTCTGGTGGCCTCTGGTGGCCTCTCCAGGCTTCATTTCTGCTGACTTGGGGCCATGCAAGGCTGTCAGAGCCCCAACCTCCCCGTGATGGTCTCAGAGCCCCTCACTGCCTCACGGTTGGACAGCAGTTCTGAAAGTTGGGTTTATTTCAAGTTACTCCGGGTGTCTGGAACCGTCCACTCACATCCACTTTGCTCAGAGCAGGTAGGTCTTTCTGAAAGTGGCAAACTGGTAAGAAAATCAGAGGTTGGAAGGCTAGTCACAGGCTTTATAGATTGTGTTATGAGTCACAACTCTAAAAGCGGCCTTTTATATACCCAACCCTGCAATGGTCTCATGGCGATTGGGGAGGTGGGTATATTTCTGCACCCTTGACTCTGGGTATAGCCTGGTTTGGCCACGGGGTGGGTAGAAAGCATGAAACAATAACTCCTGGACATACACCTACGTGTTTGCCTTTGCCTTCCAGTGCTTCTGTCATTGCCACAAGAGGAGCTGCCCCAGGTAGATGCTTCCTCTTCAGCCTGGGCCCCAGATCATTCTCAAAGAGCAAGACTTGGTCCAACTCACAGCCCAGAGGTAAGCCCAGAGGTTCAGCTTGGGGCAGAACTTCCCAGCTGACCTTGGCCTATCACATGCTCCTAAATCTTGAGCTGGTTTTTGAATACAGTTTCACTGTGGCAGTAGCTGATTACTGCCCACAGGAGCTAGGCAGAGAATCCCAGCAGGGCACAAAGGGCTGTTGAGGAGTGGAGAGGAAGAGGTCAGATGGAAGGGAGATGAAATTGTAGTATGGTGGCTTCTTTCCTCTCTGACATCCCCACCAATGTCATACAGACATTGAGGCTGGAAGGGGCAGGTATGTGCACAGAGATCCTCAGCAACTGGGTCCAACATGACCAGCGGATCTTCTCATGCTCTCTGAATTCTATGACTACAGATCAGCAGATCTCAGGAAGGACCGAGAATGCGGCTCTCTGCAAGCACAGACGCTCTTGGTCCCCCGTACAGACCCACTGGCTGCCTCAGTGTTGGGAAATGATGTTATCTCCTTGGCAACAATAAGGGTTTCTCAAGAACGGTTTGCCTTGAGCTTTGCAATTCTGCTCGAGCATGGGCTGTGGGGCTAATCCAATAGGATCTGCACTTGAGAGGAGACTGATGCATAGTCAAGGGCAGCATCCCTGGCTACCTCCACTGTCCCCACCTGCCTGTAGGTAGGAGTTCCAGGGTCAAGGCTGTCAATACGTAGAAGAGCAAGGACAGTTTCCTCACGGGATGAGGTCTGGGGGCTGAGGGACCGAGGTTCCAGGCTCCAATCTTTTCTGGATATACTGGTGACCTTGAACAAATCGTTCTCTCTCATTAGGCCTTGGTGGATTCATTTTCAAATGGCGGACCCTGTCCTGCTCTGCCTTGGAGAATCGGTCACAAAACACAAATACAAATGGCCCGGGAAGCTTTCTGCAAATGAAAAGTAGCAGATGTTGCGGAGGGCTGCAATTTGCTGCTATTAATAAGTATAAATGCCTAATAGGAAGCCAGTTTGCTCTGGGAACTCGGACAGCCAAGGAGCAAGTGCCGGCGCCGGAATCGGCAACATATGCTGCTCCTCATTAGCAAGCGGCAGTAGCTGGGAAGCTGGGCGAGGAGTACTCGGCACGTGTTCTGCAGAGCCTCGAGAAATCACCCCATCCTCACACCTCCCAGCACAGGCTGCGATGCAGTGGCACACGAGATTGTTATTAGTCAGAGCCCCTCACCAGGCAAGAGAGTGAAACCCTTCCCTGCTGCACAGATGGAGAAGCCACGGCCCAGAGAGGCTGAGCAGCTTGCCCGAGGTCACACAGCGGGGTGGTAGCAAAGGAAACTGAAATGAAGCTATGGCTACAGCCCACTACTGGGGCTGTCAGGCACCCCTAGCTCCCTGTGCACAGTCCAGAGAGCTGAAAAGATCTGCTCCTGCCACTGAGCTGATTTGGACCCAACACGGCTCTCCTCCAGGCAGATTCCTGGACTCCTTCAAATATGGCTGAGGAGGAAAAGGAAGTTCGAAATATGTTTCTTAGGTGACCAGTGAGAAGCAGAGATCGGAGGGAAAGACAAGCCTGGATTCGAATCACTACTTCCAGCATGATTTAGACCGGCTACTTCACCTCACTGAGCTGCTTTTCTCTCAACTCTGCATCCCAGACGTTTGCTCTGAAGATTAATTGTGATGGCACATACGAATGCATTAGTGCAGTACTGATAACAAGTCTTAGTCTATTGTTCCAGCGTCTTTCTCAGAGTCACCTCTCTTCCCCTCACACCTAGTATTCAGCTCACACAATACACGAGAATACGCACAAGAATGAATGCCTGCTCGCATGCAAGTGCAATGACTGAATGCCTGACTGAATGAATGAAGTTCATTCTTGTCAAGCTCCCCCATATTCCAAGAATTCTGTGGAGATAACTGATTTGCAATCCTGGTTCTACTCTAAAACCTATCATTTCTGGATTATTGCCACAAATTTATCTATGGTGTAGAGGTCACAATCCTTTGGAATGTCTGGGCTATTGTGCTCAAATCACTCCACTGGCTCCAGGGTTGGCGGTGTAGCTCAGTGCTAAAGAGTTTGCCTAACACGGATGAGGCCCTGGTTTCCATCTCCAGAAGTGGAAAAAAAAAAAAGACAGAGCAGGCTCAGGGGACCTGACCTCCTGGACTGTGGCATTGCAAGGTGGCCATTTCCCTGGGTCTGCCTACCCCTTGCACCTGATGGAGGAGAGGCAGCCACACTCCTGTACTCCCCAGAGAGCAGCTCGGCCAACACACAGGCAAAACAGATACAGGATGGAAAAGGGTTCCAGCGTTTACACTGTTAATGCCATGAAAGGGACCTTGGAGATAATCTAGCTCTGATCCCCTGTTTTTCTGTGGCTGCAGGGATTTTTTGTTCAAGGCCACACAGCTACTAACATTATTGTTCGGACATCCAATCCCTAGATACAACTCCTGACCGCGATGCTCATTCTTGACCTAGTCTTTAGGTCAGGGCTGAAGCAAGAGGCAGGCCTGGGGGCCCACACCTAGGTGAGGGCTATGAAGATTCCTCCCACCCAAGCCCAGCAAGGGGGAAGGCGCTTCTGTCCTGGGGATCAAAGTGTTGCTCCTGCTCCAGCCATCTTTCACAGGATGACATGGACAAAGACAATGGCCCATCTGAGCCATGACTGGGGACTTGCTGGCCTGAGTTTCCCAAGCTCAGCCTGCTCAACGGGGCCTTTGTTCCAGCAGCCAAGAAAGAGAGGGAGGGGGCGGGACTGGCAAAGCGACACCTAACTCCAGGCCCAGCAGGCAGCTGAGCCAAGCTGGTCCCAGGCATATGCCGAGCCCTCTGGCTGCTGGCTCTGGCTCTTTGTGGAAGCTACAGGGCAGGCAGGGACGTACTCTCTAGCCTGCACCCTCCCCTCAATCTGACTTTTTCTGTCAAGGGCACTGCTGGCCACTGGCCCCAGCAATGGTCTGGCTGTTCAAACCAAGGAGGAGTGTGTGCCAATGATCCACTGATGTGAGTGGTGTGCAGTAGCCCTGGGGTGTTTACCTAGATGTGTGTGTATCTGGGTATAGCAGTGATGTCTGCACACACCTATGTGTTCCAGGCCACTTGATGTGTTTATAAACATACCTCCCCCCACAGACACCCTTGTCTGGGTGTGTAGCTCCTTTGGACAGAAAACAAATGTCTTCCTTCCAAGAGGAATCTAACGTGGGAAAATTCACCATGCCCAAAGGCAAGGAAACTGATAGTCCTCAGGGGGAACCTTCCAAGGGCCATTGGCACAGGGACCCTTGCAGAAAACCAGGTGCAGCTGGCTTTAGAAGGAGGTGACAGAGACCCAAGAAGCCTAGATCCTTTTCCTCTCCTTTCACTCCCTGCCTTAAGGGACCCACCTCACCCTCCAGCACACACTCAAGTTCCCCCTGTGCGATCTGGGCCAGACTGCTGCTGGGGGAGGAGCAGGAAGGTCATCTGCTGTCTGGGTCATCCTTGTCACACAAGCAAAATGTGTCTTGATCATAAAGCAAGGCTGCTTTGAGGGCTTTTCCCATTAATTCTGCAGCCATGAAAGGACAGTAGGTAAAGTAACAGCATTCTGAAAGGTTGAGGTTTAGATGGGTATAATCGTTTTGAGGAGCAAACTGGCAGTTATTACTGCAACCTAAAATAATGTAGCAGGTCTGCCTTCTGCACTTGTCCCTGTAGAAATCCCAGCACTGGGGCACAGGTGCATGGCTGTGGGTATTCACCAAGGCTTTGTATGTGCTAATGACCATTTGGAAATAACCTAACTATCCACCCATAGGGGATAGTAAAATAAATTATGGGACACTCATACTCTGAAATAATACGGGTCTGCATCTATTGGCATAGACAGATGTCCCTGATCTATATTTGAGTTTAAAAAGCACATATCAGAAAAGTATAGTAAGACTAAATTTTATTTTGGAAAAAACAATGACGTAGCTCTGTATTCATATAGACAGATATTTCTGTACAGAGAATAACTACTGGAGACATAGTACAACTGCTAACAGCGATTAACTCTGGGGAGGTTGAATTTTTCAGACAGGATATAATTTAAAGGATTTTTTGACTTAGAAAATTAAAATAATTTTTTAAAGATGCTTTAACCTTTAGCTTTTAAAACCAATTTACTTAACTAGTCAACCTAAAATTTATTTTAGGATTGAAGCTTTAATTTCTTTAAAAAAAATTTCATCTGATTTTTCACATTTTACAACTATGAAGAGGGTGGTTATGGCTACTCAGTTTCTCCTCCTTGGTCCAATTTATGGCCAGCGGCACACTGGAAGGGAACGCTGGGCCCACAAGAAATTTCTCCTTGTGAAATTAAGGAGCCCATATTGGGTGAGGGAGTCAATGTCTCATGATGTATGTATGCCGTGAGATCACCAGCCATGCAGAAGCTCCTCCCCCATCAGGAGCACTGTGTTGTCTGCACGCCCAGCATAGGGAGGGCTCCATCTGCCCACGAAAGTTAAGGCAAGGCCAGGGCGGCTCTGTCCATGGATCCCACAGGTGCAGATTCCATAATGCTCCACGGGTCAGTTTCCTTTCCATGTGGAGGAGTTGTGATGTACAGAACGTCCTTAGGCTAGGAGTCCTGAGACCTAGATCCTAGTCCTAGACCTGTCCCTAGCTTTCTGTAGACTTTGGGCACCTCCCAAGCTCTCAGTTTTCAGACATAAATCAATCTCTATTGTCCTTTCTATGTCAAAGAGCCCATCGTAAGCAACTCTCTTATGACTCGAACCCCCTCCTCCTGTCTCATTCCAAGATCTCCACCAGTTTCATTCCCATCTTGAGAATTTAATCTGTCTGTATAATAGAGATGCTCAGCTTAGGCCCTGCTCTAGCTCCTGTGGTCTTAACAGAGTAAGATGACATCAACCTGCAATACATTTTAAATTCTAAGAAAGAAAATGATCAAGACACGTGACAATAATCTACAAAACACCAGTGTGCATTATTGCCATTTCTGTATCTCATTAAGACACACACAGCTGTATGGGTGATTACGGGGTCAGTATGTACAAGAGATAGGGCCAGGCAAGTCCAGCCTGGTAGGAGAGAGCTTTAGAACCCAGTCCAGGGTCAGCCACTTGTCAAAGTGTGACTTTGGGCTGATTCCTTTGTGTCTTTAAACCTCAGCTTCCTTGTGTGCCTAATGGGAGTAGCAAAGATCCTCTTCTGTTGGGTGCTATTTAAACCCTGTTGTAAGTGCCCAGTGGCCTCCATCCTTGTCTGTCTCTGCATGGGACAGAGAGGACAGTCAGAGGGCCCAACAGTACCCTGTTAGTCATCACATTTTCTAAGCTGGAGAGGAGACCATGTGGAGCTTTCCACTTCCCCTGCCAGGGGCTGACTCCATCAGACCATGCTAGGCTCACAAGGTCACCATTAGGAATTCCCTTTCTGGAATCAGTAGGAGTGTGGAAGACAGAATTCATCCATCCCACGTCTCACGAAGCTGAGGAATGTGATCTGCATCGAACTAAGGCTCAGAACCAACTATCCCTTCCAAAATGAGAAGTGGCTGTCAGGGCTATACTTAGTTGATGGACTCAGCGAGGTCAGAAATAATTGCTGGCCCAGGGCAGAGGTGAGAGGAGGCATTTGTTGCTGGCTAATGGACCCCATTCTTAGAGGACATGTGTGGGGTGACCAGGGGAAGCCTGGGAGCCTCAGCCACCCTTCTCTGTCCATTCAAGCCTCAGTTATATCACTAAATAGCTCCCAACACCAAAGCTCAGTAGATGGAGAAACTAGGAAAGGGATCTAGAAGTGTAGAGTCCACTGGGGGAAGGGAGTGTCCTTCAATGAGCTAGTGCTGGGCAGGAGCCTGTGGGGGCCCTGGGGAGTCAGGCTGGGCCACTGCAAGCACCTGGGCTTTGCAGTCTCACTCGGCCACTTCTTAGCACTGTCAGGCATTTACCATTCTTAGCTTCATGTGCACATGAATTAGTACAACCCACGTAAAGCACTCAATACCCCCCCTGGCAGTTCCACACCAAATCAGTGGCCAGTGTCACCACAACAGGGACAGCCAGGGCCCATTCAAAGTTTTGGTTTGCTTTGCCTGGTATAGATAATGTTCCCCTAAACAAAAAGTTCTACTATTAACTTGAAAAGTGTCCAGATGTGCCCTGTGGTGACCAAACACTTCTGCCCTTAGTGGCCTTACGAGCAGGGGCCTTGGGAGAGCTGTGATGGGACCCTGTGGTCTTACCCCCAGCCCGGCCACTGATGCCACTCAGTGAATCCAAGGTCCCAGTTCCACAGACACCCCCCTTACTAACAGGGGTTTGGCTGTTTAGACAGTCCTAGAATTTTCCGGCTAATCCCCTCCCCACCACTCTTCAGTTTTTCTGAGAGTCTTGACTGCTTTCGAATAGCACAGGGCAGGAAGAAGAACCCAAGGGTCCATTTGATTGCTCGTAGCACCAGGACAAGCTGGATGAAGGTAGAGAGCGGTTCTAACTATTACATGAAATGAGTTCGCAGTTATCTGCGGTCTTCCTTTCTTCAGGTTCTCTTCTGACCTCTGTGAAGAGGCATAACGAAAGTTGGCTATGGGTGTGGGACAGAAAATCAGGCTGGCTCCTGGCCGAGCACAAGAAGCCGTGCTGTGTGCTGGCTTGTGGGGACATAGCTTGGCAGGACATGTCTGGCAGACCAGGGCCAGGCATTGGCACAGAGGCCAGCAGCCCCCTGCTGTGGCACGGCCACTAGGATGCAGCCTCCAGACATGATTAAATGGGGGCGTTTGCTGGGTTTGCAAACAAACCTGCAGGAGACAGGACTGAGGCAGCAGCGAGGAAGCAACCATAACCACTGGGGCAGGTAGCATGCCACGAGTGGATTCATTTGCAGATGCTTGTTTCCTCCATCAAGTCTGCATGGGCTGCTGCTGCTGTGAATGCAGCTTGACCTGTGCCCATGTCTGGAGCCCATGGGAGCCCGGTTTAGGTTGTCTGAGACTCTGGCAAGCTCACCACATCACCATGTACTGAGTTGTGGGCCACCCTGCAGCTTCAGGAGTCCTCACAATTCAAGGGGACAGTCAAGGCACTTCTTAAGTGCTAGGGAAGAGGGAAAGGTAGGGAACCAGGTTCTTGGCTCACAGCCTCCAATTCTAATTGAGCATCAAAACTGACTGCAGAGTTGTCAAAAAATGCTGATGCTTAAGCCAAGCTCAGAGCAGCAAAATTACAACTGTCAAGAGCTGAGCACTGTGCTCTTCCTTGTTTCCCTGCCAATGGGCTGTGATTGGGACAACAGGCCTTGGCCCTGGGGAGCAGGAATCAAAGGGTGATGGGAATCTCACAGACCCTGCAGTTAGAAGGCAGCTGGAGCTCAGAGCTCAGAGGCCTGGGGCTGGGCAGGACAGTAATGTCAGACAGTTGGACATGGCTTCACAATTTATGAAGCAATTTCAGAGCCATGATTGCATATGACTCCCACCACAACCCGGTGAGGTGCCCAGGTCAGGGACAACAGCCTCTATTTTACAGGTGAGGACCCAACTGGAAGAGGTTAAGTGACTTGCTCAAGGTCGCATAGCCAGTGAGTGGCAGGGCCAGGACTCTCACAGGACATCATGTCCGTGACCTGTGCCTGCTTCCTGGCTTGGGGCAACATCCCTTCTCCACTTAAATCTCTCTCTAGTGGGATTTTCATGACTAAAAACCTCCCACAGTGAGTAACTGCTGACTGAATCGGTTGCAGGGGTAAGCGGCTGCAATCACCACGGACTGACATAGCAGAGTTGAGGCTGCAGAGGTCCTGTGTGGGTATGTCTTATAATCACTCCTGGCCAGTGTGTTTCCCTGGCAAGCTCTGTCTCTATAGTGAGGACACACTTCTCCAAAAGATGCCTGTCTTCTAGGGCTGGGTAGGGTCCTAGGCAATCACTCAGTGTGGGGCAATGTCAAGGAGGAGATGGAGGGCTCAACTTATGAAACTTAACCAAATATGGAATTTTCTGCTGGCACTAGAGGCTGCAGATTTCAGGGCGGGCCTATGTTCTGGGTAAGGTGTTGCCCAGAGCTCAGTAATGAACACACATCCCATCTTGGCACCCAGAAGTGGGGTCTGGGGGACACGGAGCAGCCAGAGCCTACAAGTGAGCCAACTCTTCAGGATAACCCGAGCTTTGCACCTCTCCCAGCATGCTAGAAGTGAGATTTGCAGGGACTCCTGTGGGCCAACCTTCTTGGGCCATGCCTTCTGAGCTACCTTCCCAGCCATGGTGAGGGCTGTGTCTGATCCTGTGACTCCATAGCTGGAAGAACAGAGAGGGTGTAGCCCTGCTTTCTCACTACCCAACTCAGCTTCCTTAGCTTAGGAAGAATCCAGCAAATCCAGGCATTCAAATGTACCTTCAGTCTTAAAAAAATCAGCTCTTTGGTTCCAGCCTATCGGCAAAACTGACCTGCCCTAATGCCCAGTTCACATGGAATCAAAAAGGTCTAGCGGGATCTCCCCAACCCTTTGGACTTCTTTGTCCATTGTTCCTCAGGGAGAGGAGGGAATACGAAAATACTGCAAACCAAGAAGCTGCCGTATTAGTGACAGGAGGCTGGGGACTGAGCGGAGGGTGGAAGGTATACCAACCCAGAGGAAGGTGTGCCTCAGCTGCCCTGTCCAATTTTGCCTCTTCTCGGAAATCAAGAAACACCCAGGTAGGATCTCACTCACTCATTTGGCATGAGAAGGTTGGTGTCAGGCTCTTCTGGGAGCAGATCTAGGGGTCAGGGGTGAAAGTCTTGTGTTCCTAATGGCCCAAGAAGCAGGGCACTCTGCCTGACCACAGCCTCTGCCCTTGGAGTAGTTTTTTCTCCTTTCTTATCCATGTCCCTGTCCTTGTCCCCTGTGAACAATCTCTTTGTGACCTTCATGCATCTAAGTAATAAAGCTTAGACTTTTTGTGATCTTGGACAAACTAACCACATCCATCCAGACCACAAGAGAATATATAAGAAGGAAAAAAAAATAACTAAGAAAGCGTAAGTTGGCTACACAAACCTAGTTCAAGGACCAAAGAATCCTGGCATTGGATGGGAATTTAAGGTTACCCAATTCAGTCTTTTATTACATCAGTCATTCATTGTAGGCTTCTGTGTGATGTGTTTGAAGCAAAGCAAAGAGAACTGGGCGCGTCTTTTCCTGGAATCAGACATGACTTATGAAATAGGTAGATGAGGCATAAACCATGTTTATCTGTATAGTTGCCCTAATGCATTGCTTGAGTACCACGGCAATACACTTACAAGTCCCAGAAACAAGGATTGGGGATTTCTCTACATTTATCGATTATTAGTACATAGATATGGAGGCGTTCCAGGGACCAGAGCATGGGCTGGGCACCTGTGGGATACGATACGTGCTCCCAAGACCTTTCAGCCAGTCTGGACTCACCAAAACCTTTGGACATACTGGGCCTTCTCCTTACAATAAGTGGTAGCCCAGCTAGGCAGATGGAAACTAAACTAGACCTGAACACAGGTGATTATGGCAGCTTTATTTACAGACATGTACACCTGGAAGCAACCAAGATGCCTTCATTAGATGAATGAGTTAGTAAATAGTGATACATCCCAACAATGGAATATTATTCAGCACTAAACAGCAGATGAGCTATCGAGTCATGAAGAAACACGGAGGAATCTTAGATGTATATTACTAAGTGAAAGAAACTAATCTGAAGAACTACAGAGCATAGAATTCCAATCACATGATGTCCTGGAAAAAGCAAAACTATGGAAACAGTACCAAGATAACAGTTACTTAGGGTTAGGTGGAAGAGAGGGATGAATAGGCAGAGCACATAAAATTACAGGGCAGTGAAACTACTCTGTATGATAATGGTGTGTACCTGTCATTATACCATTGTCCAAATTTATACAGTGGACACCACCAAGAGGATGAACCCTAGTGTAAACCATGGACTCTGGGTGATAATGTTATGTCACTGTGGGTTCAAAGATTATACCCCTCAGTTGGGGGATACTGATAGCGGCAGGGAGGCTGAGGGGGCGCAGAGGACTCAATGGGAACCTTTTCTGCTCAAAGTGGTGTTGAATCTAAAACTTTTCTAAAAATAGTTTGTCATACATAGGCTGGGAAAAGAGGTAATAAACAATTCACCCATCATTTCTATAGTGAGCATGCCCACGCACAGCCATGTATCCTCCTTGCTCTATGCAGTCAAATACGACGTGGCCGAGGGGAGAGGCAGAGGTAGGAGCAGTGCTGCCACTAGTACTACTGAGAAGTTGCATTGGCTGAGTGACCTGGCAGGGACAACTAGGGATCGGGAGGACTCAGATTCCTGTGGCCCATGCTGTGTGATGAGTTGGATCAGAAAGGGGCTGCTAAGCAAACTTTGGCAGTGGACATGAGTCTCTGCCTCCTTTCCTCCCTCCTTCCCAGCTCTCTTTCCCTTCTCCTCCTTCTCCTTCGCTTTCTCCCGCCTCCTCCTCCCTGTCCCCCCACCTCCCTTTCCTTGGAGGGACTGTTCAAGAACCATATGTGCGCATGTGGCAATGTGGTAAGCCTGCAGCATCAACCTAATCTTCTACATAAGCTCAGGCATGGGCATTTGTGAATATGCAGATGCACTTGCACCATCTGTAATTTGTATATGAATCCCTCAGGGTCACAGATCCCTGCCTGATGAATCACACTGTCAGACACACTGAAGTCCAGTGCACTTCCATTGCCTGCTGCAAAGCCCAGTGGAGACCATCAGTCAGTTCCCGTGTGGCCTCCAGGAACTGGACTATGATATATGGTCAGTGGGCACAGAGCCAGGGGACCTAGGAGTTGTTGTTCAGCCAAGGAAACAGTTCAGACGGTGCCTCTGGACACAGGACATGACTGGAAGTCAGTTCCTACTTACTCCTTGCTGAGGTATCCTTGTGCAGTGAAGAACCCATGCACCAGCATACTGTGGCTTTGTGATCACCTGCACACAAAGCCTCAGGGAAATGAGAATATCTCAGGGGACCCAAATCCAGTTCCCTCTCTGGCTTCCCTCTCGTCTGAGGCTGGCCAAATAGAACAACCTCTCAGGGCCGCTGTTTGCTCACCTGTACTCTGAGAGGCTTCTGGCTCTAACAATCTAAGATATATGGGAAATTGAAAGTACATTTCCTTTCCTTCCCCTGCATGCCCCCCCTTCCCCTCTTGAACTTGACCCAGACCTTCTAGACCAGGCTGAAACCAAAAATCAATTTTAATTATAAAAATCTGTTCACTGCATCAATAAATCATTTGTGGCCTGACTTGGTTGTGGAAAGAAGGTTACACCTGACACTGGACTAATAAGTCACTCTTTTCTCCACCTTGCTGCTTTGGGGCTGTCCCCTCTCTGCTCCCTGCTCCAATATTCATCTTCTTCATTAGTCTGAGGATTATTAATGATGCCTGGGCTGATTGATGGGTGCTGAAATGCTGAAACACACTGCGACTGGCTGTACCTTGGTTTCCAGTGGACTCCTTGACAAGAGATCCTGATGGGTTTTTCTCCCTAGTCCAGTGGTGGGGGGTGGGGAATCATGGGGTGGGGACTGTCCTTCTGGGTGGCTCCATGACCAAAGGTGTGAAAGAGCCAGTGGGACAAACGGGCAAAGCTTGCCTCTTCCAGCCTGCTTAGCAGGAGACAGCGCAGTGCTATATGCCTATCAGGTTCCCCTGGCAACGAGTCTCGTTAATTAACGGATTGGTTAATACTGTTGTTAGGGATCTCATGTGATCTAAGGAGCGAAGTGCCATCTACTTCAGATGGTCATCTGGGGACCAGGGAGGGATTCTCTGCTAGCTCATGCACAGAGATGTACCTGGAGAGGGAATAGAGGTGTTGCGTCTAACAAATCCAAGCAGCAGAGGCTGTAGGCTACGGACGCCACTCATCATCTGCGACTCTGTGACTAAGATCAAAGGTTTAAATTCACACGACTCTGCATAATGCTATAACCAGGGCTTGGATGGAGATGCAAGAAGGGGGCAACAAACAGGGGGTGGTCCGGTAAAATCAAGTACTCCCCCTTCCTGGGAGCAGCTCAGCATAAGCTTCCAGTATTTCAGGGCATGCCTGGCCCCCTGAGACTGATGAACATTCATGCAGCCTACACAGGGCCATGGATGAAAAGAGCATGTCCAGATGGAACAGGGAGGCTGAGCTTTCCTGACTTTCTCCCATAAATCTAGCTGGCAGAGATGCCAAGCAGCAACGCCTGCTTGGAAGGGGGTTAGTAGGCTGATCTGTCACAGGGGGACAAGGACCACAAGCGGCTTTTGTTAGGGCAGTACATGGTTGACAAAGCCAAATGTGTTCTGGGTATTGGTAGTCACTGCCACCCTTTCAGGTTTACTAGGATTTGGGCATCTACAGCATTTTCAACTGGTCAGTCCAGTAGCTGGGAAGGCCATCAGCAAGGAAGAGGGTGGGGCACTGTTTACTGTTTAGCAGGTGTGTGGTCATAGGCAAGTTTCCCAGCATGCTGAACCTCAGTTCCTTTGCTGTCAAATGGAGATAATAATCCCTACAGTGGTGGTTGTGAGAACACCCCAACTGGACTCCAGCGTAGCCCTTATTAGCATCTCTTCTAGGAGATACGGAGGTGAAAACACACTGAAACTATCAAATTGGTCTTTTGCTTATATCAATTTTTATAGGAGGGGCAAATGATAGTAACACTCCAAATGAAACCTGAAGCTGTCTACAGACTCACTGCAGAGGCACTGGATCAAAACCAAAAGACCGGCACGAGAGTTCTGCTGGCCACATATCACCAGTGTGATGTTTGAGAAGTTGCTAAACATTTCTAATCTGTTTCACAAGATCACGGCGCCAACAGCAATAAGGTGCTGGGCAGGTTCAGTAAGACACTGTGTGGAAAAGCACTTGGGACACAGCGAGTCCAAAGCAGTTCCGTGGCATTATTTCACTTGCTAACCTTGTTCTATTAGCAAAGAAAATTTAGAGTTCCCTGTATCAAGCCCTTTACTGGCACAACTATTCGCTTTCTGATTCACTTCTTTCACTAACTTCCATTAAGGCACCAGGAGAGAAACCATCCACAGTTAACCATTGCAGATATCCTGCTACACTGAATGAGATACAAAACTGAGGAAGAACATTAGAAAAGTGAAAGCATAAAAAGGCAAGAGGAAAAGTGACTGAGCCCAGGGACAGATCCCAAAGCTAGAGAATTGGTGCTGTTAAACGGAAGAGTGCTTGCGGTAACTGTTACCGAGGAATCCTTGTCCCCCCAGAGCCCTCTCCCCCGGAGTTCCATCTCTCTACTGTTTCAGCAACAGCTACGAAAATGGTTTATACCTTTAGGGACATTCAGCCTGCAGAAACCAGAGATTATAGTGGGACTTGGGCAGCAGCAGCAAACAATTCAGCCCGAACCTGACTTTTCCTTTGGATTTTCCTGAGTAGGATCTCTTTTATCTCTTCTGCAAAAGAGTAATACATGCCCTGTGTTGGGCTTGGTCATCGATATATTTAAAATAGATAGTGCTTACTCCTGCAGGTCCTCCACTACTCCTGTGTTGCCTGAGGGAACTGGCTCTCTAAGGCCACCTAAGTCACAGTTCCCCGGGTTCTGCACGCTCCTAACTTGCTGCCACCTGCTCTTTGGGTACTATTTAGCTATACAAACTACCTACTGGTCCCTTTTTGATGCCAAGAGAACAACATTGATAAGCATTAATGTTGTTTACTACCTAAACAATAAAGCCAGTATGCCATGGCAGGCAGTGGGGGACAGTTTGGTACAATGGAAAGAGTCCTGGGGAGACTTGGGTTTGAGTCCCAACCACACTATTTACTAGGCTGTAGTAATACTGTAGTATTTCGGAAAGCTCTGAGTATTGATTCTGACTTGTACTTTGGGGTCAGTTAGGTCCTACCTGATTCATCCTGACCTGATTGTCCAGAGTTCAGGACCATTCCAAAGCATCTGGATCAGTACAGACAGGTTGATTATATATATTTTAAAATAATATTTCATTTCTCCATTATCAAGCTGTTGTGGGGCGTACTCTCCTATCTTAGTCAGGCCAGGCCACAGAGCACATCCAAGGTCAAAGAGACCAAGAAGCTTCCGGAGATATTTTTTGTTCTTGAATGGTCAACTGGCATCATGAATCAAATAATTAAGAATGGGGCAGCAATATGTTACCTAGGAAGGATCCGGTGGCAGGAAAAAAAGCATCTTGGCAAAGAAATGAGTGAGGAATAGGGCAGAGGAGAGCAGCAAAGTCCTCCCTGGGTAGTTATGGATCTGGACTCACAAGCTGCCTGGCCTACAGCAGGAACAAGTATACAGAGGTCTGGCCATCGAGACAGGAGCATGGATGGTTCAGCTGCAAGTGCTGTGCACTGTGAGCCTACCCACCATATGTAGGCACTCTCCTGGGATATAATCTACAGGCCCGCAGTCAGAGCAAGACGGCGGACCTGAAGGGCATGAGAAATCCACAGAGCACACGACCATACCCTTTACAGCAAGGAGCAGGATAAACAGGGACACACAGAGGTCCTTACTGCAGCATGGAAAGGGCCGAGGTCAGAGTAAGGAAAAATCACTAGAATAAAAGAATGTTTTGAACAACTCCAAGGCAAGAAAATTTGCATCAGATGGAGTTCCGCAGGCCTCAATTGCTATGGCAAAAACTCACCTCCCCTTCGCTCCCTGGCCTAAGGCCTGTTACAGAGAAAAAACGAAGGTTTGTGGAGAATGTGCATTTCCATGAGGGAAGTTGAAATTTTAAATTCCATCACAACCAACGATCATAACTATGTCTATTTCTCCAGCCTCCCAGCTAATGTCAAGCACTGTGTATCTCAAATCTCCAATCTTTGAAAACATTCCTGTGAAGTTGAAAGTTCCTGGTGTCTTTTGATTAAACATTGTGCTAAATAATGACTGTTTTGCTTTTCATTCTTTTTCACCCCCTTCAAATTACTGATTGTTGTCTAACACTGGAACCCCATTGGCTCTTATTAAATTAACAAGCCTTCAAAACTCAAGGAACTAAAACTCATCAAATGTTTAGAGACCATAGTAGTCTTAACATTCCTTTTCTGTTTAATCTACCTCTATGTGAAATATCTCAATTTCCCATATAATCACTTGGGTTTGGATGGTCAAACTTTAGGGATAAGCTTCTGATTCTTGGCCCACCTGAAGTATCAGGAAGTCTCTTTTCAAAGAGGCAGAAGTACTTGAAGGCTTAGGTGGTTCCTTTAACCAGCATCATGCTATTTTTCTGCATATGCATTGACCTTCCGACTGAAGTGATTTCTACTTTGCTTCCAAGGATACCTCAGGAAACTTGATACATATGAAAACACATTGCTAGTGTGCAGTCTGTGGAAATCTAGTAGACTTTTTTCCTTTTGGAACAACCCGAGGGGCCACACAGGGATGAAACTTGTGCATAAGCCAGGCTGCCTGCTAGGCAGTTGTGAGCTTCTGGGGTGAACATCTTGGAATCCCATGTTCTCTGGACATTTCCTCCTTTTCCAGGGCCAGTCTCATCCAGAAGGAGACAGTCTACAGAGGTTCCAGCTAAGATCTTCGGGTGTGTGAAAGGTGGAAACTCCTGAAATTTCCACAAGGCTAGGGGCCTAAAGAAACATGTGACCACCCAAACTGGGAGCATCTGGGGCAAGTGCTGCACTGGATTTTGTCTTACAAGCCAGGAAAAATAATCATAGGTCTGGGCAACCATGAGCAATTTCTGTCATCAGTTCACCCCAGGCAGTAGATTGGCAATATGAGTGATTATGTTTAGGTGTGTGTATAGGAGGAGCCTGATGAAGGTGAAGAGATAGTGAGCATAGACCAATGGCTGCCAACCATTCCCTAGCCTTGGACAACCAACAGTCTCCAAGTCAGGTGTTCCTGACCACAAGTGAATGGGGTGAAAATACATACTAGGCTTACAAAGCTCTCACCCAAGAGTAACTCTAGCCTGACCCACTGTATCTCCCAGCCACTCAGACACACATTCCCAGAATGCTCCTGGAGGAGACTTTCTAGTGTGGTTCCCATGGGTTTCTTCCCACATTTGAAAGCTAAATCTGGCTCCTTTTTCCTGTCTACTTCTTAGCAGTACGACTCAGACCTTCAAGAGTTAACTCCATCTGACTCTAATGTACAGACATGGTTGTACTGAACAGCTTTCCCATTTCTGGGATGAAAGAGCTGATGCCCTCAATTTAGAGAAGGAGAGGCTTATTTGGCTCATGGTTTTAGAAAATCTAGTCCATTGTCAGATGGCTCCAGGGCAGGAACATCAAGGTGGAGGGGTGAGGTGAGCAAAGCTGCTAAATTCATGGTGGCCAGCAAGCAGAGCAAGGGAATAACACCAAAGAGGAAGGGGTCGAGACTTGGAAATAGTACCCAAGGTCACACCTTCATAATCTACCCAGGCACATGCAGAAGTGTGCTTCGGTAGACCCCTGCATGACTCTCAAGCCAGTCAAATTGAGAATCCAGTGGAGGACAGGGAACAACCTGATCATCCTGGGGAACAGCATGCCATCATCTCATGACCAGGTCTGTTTTGACCTTTCCTACTGGCTTGGTGCACAATAGAGGAATTTCAGATCTCCGAATCTTTAGGATGGGGAAAATGGTGCTTTTATGTACAGTTGGTTCTCTGTATGTGGGGGTTTCACATCCACGTCCATAGTTCAACCAACCTTGGATCAAAAATACTTTTTAAAATTTGCATTTCTACTGGACAAGTACACTTTTCTGCCTTAGCATTATTTCCTAAGCAATACAGTCTCACTCTTTACATACCATTTACATTGTATTATATGTTATAATTAATCTAATGATGATTTAATAAATACAAGATGATGTGTGTTGGTTATAATGTAATTGTATAGAAGACACTTGAGCATCTGCAGACTTTGGTATTGTCGGGGGACCCTGAAACCAGGGACAGTTTCACACAAAAACAAACAAATGCTGTAGAACAAATAACATCTAAACCCCGAAGCAGGCTGTTGTGAATATTTGCCATAATTAGGCAAAGGAAAGACATCGTGATTTCTTCCCATGTTTGAAAGCTAAATCTGGCTCCTTTTTCCAGTCTACCTCTTAGCAGCATGACTCAGGCCTTCGAGAGTTAATTCCATCTGACTCTAATGTACAGACTACCACCCAGAACAAGAAGCCAGGCACCGGAGAATCCTGCCAGGATCAGTATTGATTGGCTTGCTTGATTAGTTGGTTAATTGAATATCACTGCTTTCTAATATAATTAAAGCAAGATAAATACTGGGGCTTCGTCCTGTAAGCAAGTGCCATTAGTGAGCATGGTGCACACCCTGATTAAAAATGCAATCAGCAGGGAGGATAATTTATGAACTTGCCAGCCTCTAGTGCCACTCCACAGTTTGTGGGGCTTTGAGCTACGACATGGCTGGCATGGAACTCCCTAACCTGTCATGACTACCCTGCTCCATTGAGAAAAGAATTTATTACACAGAGAAATGCAGTAGTTAGGATGGTTTTTGCAGGTGAAGCTACTTTGTGCTTGTTCTACCTCCTGTGCAAAGCGACAGGGGGAAACATACAACACCAGGAGCTACCATGACAGTTCCCCCTTGGCTTCACTTTTCTCCATCCCCTCTGGAACAATGGCTCCCAGCCTACTCTCTATAATCCTGTGTTTTGTCCTCTTCCAACTTCATCATGAGTCTGAAACTATGTTTGCATCACTGATCAGATTATGAATTACGCAGGAGAAGTTGTTTGAAGCAAGTCACATGTGGCAGTGGGAAACCTGCAGAAGACCCTTACCTGAGGGCTCAGGGGATCACCCTGTAGGTTATTAAGAGAAATGGTTAAATTTCTTATATACCCGATGCAGGTGTGTGTGCAGCAAGCCACGCCTGCTCAATATCTCAGACACCTGGCTCCGCAGGAGGAGGCGGCTGCCAGCCTCCATGGGAGTGGAGTCCCAGTCTCACTTTTCTCTTCAATGTCATCTGTCAAAACCTCCTTCAACAGAGACATATTTTAGGCATGTCACGTGTTGGTCTGCCTGGTGGGTTTATGTGTGTGGGCGAGGGAAGGAGTGTCACATCACTTTTCTGAGTCCCCCTTATGGATGCCCCAGCTGTCCCTAGCTACAATAGAGGGGAAGGACTATTGTTTTAGATCCTGTGGGATAGAGTTGGTAAGGCACTTGGAGGTGCCAAGGCAGGTGCTATATAAACTCGAGGTATTATTATTCTATTGACTTATGTTCTTAATTTCTGGAATGTGTCCAGATATGTTGACTGGTAAGCAAGTTATATGTCTTAAGGCAAAGATTCCACTCTTGATACCTACAGAAGAATGGTTCACTCTGCTTTATCTGGACTTTGGGTAGTGCTGCAAGAATGGGCTAGGTGTGTCTGGGAAAACCAGCAGGATCTGAAAGTGCAGATGCAGTCCTGATATAGAAATAACAAAAAGATGCCCTAGTGACAAAACTCTGACACCTTTTTTTTTTCTATTAAGAAAGGGCAGTTTTTTTTACAGCCAACTATTGCCCTTCCCAAAACATGTCTCTTTGGTGGTTTTCCGTGTATTTTTCTGAGAGAGCAGCCACATTTTGTTGTCTTTTTCCCCAAGAGGATGTCAGGTTTGGACAAACAGGCACACACTGCTGGGATGTCTGATATTTCTATTGCCAGAGAGAGGAGAAAGGAATGAGGCAAATAGGGAGGCCTGTGGAGGGTAGCAGGAGCTGCTATTGGTACATTATGGGAAGTCAGTTATGAGGCCTCCACTTTTAAAAGGAAGTCACAAAGAAACGTGCTTGAGGGGTTGACAGGAATAATCGAGAATGCCAGCATGCTCAGAATCTATTCTGTTCACTCCCAGGTTCCCAAGAGCTGAACTTATTTTCCAAAATGCTTATTTGGAGAGAAAACACTATGTGTAAAGAGATATACAGATGAACAAGGAACTATCCCTACCTACAGTTATATTTTACTTTGTTATAAAATAAATGCTCGTTAATTCCCATACCACATACAGAGGAAACTGCCACATGTGAATTCCTTTCACAAGTAATTGCTGTGCCTGTGAGTCCTTGAGTTATATGTACCATGGGGATGGTTTCCAAATAAGAACCTGGAGAGAGGGACAGATTCACAGATGATATCTGAAAATGTCTAGAAATTATAGACTGATTGAGGTCAGCAAGAAACAAGTTATTCAATATATCCCCCGGGGGGCTAGAGCCAGAATTTCCCCCTGTGATTCCAAAATTACTTGGCTGTTTCATTAGGGCGAGAGGCAGTGCAGACTCATGAACACAGAGAGTAGAGCTTGTCGCTTAAATTTCAGACAGACTTGTAAACTAAACACTGAGAGAGAGGATGGCATTTAACAGTCTGTCCCAGTTCATCAAAGAAGTTGCTTGAATTTGTGAGATAGAGGATGGGAGCGAGACGGGACTTAATTGCAATATTTGACACTGTGTGCATTTATACACTTGCATAAAAACTCCGGAAACCAGTACTTCTAAGAAACTTGCTATCCAGGCAGAATCATTTGCAATGCAGGGAGCTGTCCCCCACGTTCTGGTGCTGAAATAGCGAATCACTAAATTGTAACATTCGGAGAACTGGCACAATACGCACTAAGATTTTTTCCTGGCTCTGAGTGGAGCTGCTGCTCAATCATCCAGGGCCAATGTAAATCTAAATGAGTACTTGTCCAGTCGCTAGAGAATTAAGGAAAATACTCTCTGAACTTTGTACCTGGTCCTTCTTTTCTTTCTGGGTACACAGAAACAGAATCTCCCCCATTTTCTTGCAGTTAGATGAGGTCATGTGGCTTGTTCTGGCCAATGGGATGAGTGGAAGTTACATGTATAACTGCCGTGCCAAAGTATTTAAAAGTTAATGTAAGCCTGGTGTGGTGGTGGAGGCCTATAATTCTAGTACTCTAGAAGGCTGAGGTAGGAGGATTACAAGTTTGAGCCCAGCCCGAGTGACTTAGTGAGACCCTGTCTCAATTTGAAAAAAATAAAAAATAAAGAATTGGGGATATAGCTTAGTGAAAAGGCTCTGGGTTCAATCCCCAGTATGAAAAAATAAGAGACTCTGTTGTGTAATGATCTGGTGTGCTCTTTCCCCTACAGCAATAATAAATAGTAATATAGACCATGTTTGAGAGCATAGAGAACAAGAGCAAATCAGCCTAGATTCCCAAATTGCTACTTGAGAAGGACCATCCCTTGAGAGATGCTGGGACCATAGTAATATTTGAAAAATACTATGAAAAATAGAATGAGTTAAAAATAAAATGTTGTGTATTTAAAGTCCCTGAAAATTTGAAGCTTACCCTATTCTACCTCATCCTAACTGATACACTGGGATTACTCATTTTTTAGTTAAAAAAAAAAGTCATCATAACCTTAAGCTGCCACAAAAGATAGTAAATACATGTAGCTAGGATAAATAAAACATATTCACCTGGGGAAAAAAAGAAGAAATATAGTCAATGATCCCCCCCACCAGGGTGATGACATGTACATCTGTACTGTATTCCTTTTTGAAATGGTCAAAAAATCTAAAGAATCCATGTTGGATTTCTGATGATCAGAATTCTACCCAGTATGAAGAAGCCAAGTTAAGGTCAACCTCAGAGCCACAAAATGATGGATGTAACCATCATCAGAGGTTAAAGAAGACAAGACTTGAACAAAGACCATGGGATTTTGTTAGGAGGATATTGTAGGTTACCTTTTTTTAAGAGAGTAGTTTCACTGGAGAAACCAGATTGCAGAAGGTTGGGGAAAGAAAGGTAAATAAATGAAAGTAGTAAGTTTAATCATAGACCCAAAAGTATCTGGTGGTAAAGGGAAGAGTGTGTAGCTAAAAAGAGGAAAACAGACTTTGAGTGTGATTGAAGATGAAGGTGAAACCACAAAATAACAGAAAGAAATAGAAGATTAAAAGATGTAGATGGAAAATCACTTGTATATTTGAAGGAGCTAGAATTTAAAACACAGGTGGAAAGACACTTGTTACAAAGCAGGGGACACATGAGGTTTAGAGAGAGTAGTTAAGAGGGCGCTGAGTGCATGGCATTATCATACAACTAATTTCTGATGACCAAGAACTCCAGGAATCCCCTTGAGTTGCCATATCTCCTTCAGGCTTCCCTTCATTTCTATCATCCCCAAAGCAGCCCTTTAACCTACATCTTTGTCTCCAATCCTACACCCTAAATCAAGCCTTTGCCTCTGATGAAACTACCATAATTCCAGCTGTATTCCTTAGCAGCTGGGTGACCTCAAGTAAATTACAAATCTCTTAGTTCCTCACCTGCAAAATGGAGAGAAAAATAACTACTTTTTTTTTCAGCACTGCTGTGAAGACTAGATTAAAGTGCCTGGCACAAGGATTTCAAAAACTTCTTACTTGGTCTCCTTAGCTCTAGATTTCCCATATTTTACTTGTTCACTATATTGCAACCAGAATGGTCTGTTTGACATTCAAGTCCCTCACTGTTTTACTCCCACTTAAATCAAGTCAGTGAATCTCGGTTGTTCATGGAGTGAGGTCCAAGGAATTGTTTTAGCTTGTCACATGGGATCCAGTATAATTCTTGCCCAACTCTTCAGCCTTCATCAATCTTCCATCTCAATTGATGTTCCAAAAACAAACCCCTCATAGCTTCTCTTAAGACATTGTATTTCAAAGTCTTCCTTGACTTTGTAATGGTGTTCCTTCTGGCCAGAAGGTTCTATTTCTCTATGGTTCTTTCAAAAAAACCTCCTGGTCATCCTTGAATTTCAAGCATCATGAAGGATGGGCTGACCGTGTCTTATTTAACTCTGTAACTCCCTTGCCTAAACCAGTATCTTATGGTTGATAGGCATTCATCAAATACTTGGTGAATGAATGATGAAATGAATGCTTTGCCAGCATAGAAGGATCATAAAGTAATCAAGCAGTTTAAAGGGTACAGGGGGCAAGACCAACCCCATCTAGTCTGCCTCTTCATGGAAAAGACTCATCTACTCTAAGTGACTCTGTGTTTCCAGAATTGTTCAAAGGGGGAGGCACTGACACCTAAAATTAGGGGAAAATACAGTACACAATGCTCACACATGAAATTGTCCAATTTATGTCTCATTTATTTTAAACACACACACACACACACACACACACACACACACACACACACACACATCCTCCTGTCACTTTGTCTCCAGAATCGTAACATTATAGGCTATTTCATCCCTCAGAATTGCACGGAGCTCAAATATGTACTTCTCAATTGTTCCTCTTGCCTTGGTTGTGGGATATAAAGAAAAATTTATTGGTGAGGAACCAACTCTCTATTTAGTTATTTGCAGGAGTATTATCATGTTATGCAGTAATTCAGGTTTGGAGCCAAGGAGGAGAGAGAAGATATGATGAGGGAAGCAAATGACCATGACCCTGGGTGAGAACCTGGTTGGGTTTCTCCTCACAACCACAACTTGCTACGAGACTCTGGCTTGCTCATCTAAAATGGGGAGAATTCTGTGACTTCAGCTCTCAGCTCCCCACAAAGATCCCAAGTAGGAAGAACCAGGCTCTAGATCCTAAAGGACGGAAGGTTCTCAAAGCAACAACTAACATCTGCCAGTCCTACCTGTGGAATCTCAAGTGGCACAAGAGTCCTTAGTCTTCTACAGCCCCTGAAGAAATGTGTAGCAAACTACTTTTTGAATACTTGAAAAAATATCTAATCAGGCTGCCAAATGAAGCACCACAAAAGTTAGGCAGAAGAGATCAAAATAAACCCAGGTGATCATTAGAAAAAAGCTTCCCTTTTATATTCAGAAGTGGTTTTCATATGTGGGTAAACTTTTAATTAATGAGCAATCATTTTTATGGAGTTTAAAAGGTTGCTGAGGCATGTCTTCCACTTTCAGATAAACGCTTTGCAGGAGAACTCCACGCGAGGACATCAGGAATCCTAGTGATCCCACTCATGCGTCCCCAGGAGGTAGTCCAGGGGTTACTATGGAGCTTCTTGCAGGGAAATGTCTCCCGGGGCAGTATAACTCTGAGAGCCGGTCAGGCCCATAGTCCATCTTTGTGTTTACTCAGCAAAGTGATTGTCCATGGGGCAGCACAGGGCGGTGACTAAGACCGTAGACTGTTGGGGCTGGATCAGTTACAAACCGTGTGATCATGGGGAGGTTCCTTAACTTTGCTGTATCTCAATTTCCTATTCTGTAAAATAAGCCCTAAACTTGCCACAGACTGGGAAAAAAATATTTGTGAATCACATATCCACAAAGGGTGTTTTCTCAGAATTTATTACTAACCCTTAAAACTCAACAATAAGAAAATGATCTAATTTTTTTTTGAAAGGCAAAAGATTGGAACAAACACTTGATCAGATAAGATACACAGCTGGAAAATATATGAAAAAATATTTAACATTATTAGTCATTAGAAAAATGCAAAATTAAAACCACCCTGAGATACCCCTACATTTCTATGTGAGTGCCCGTGTAGCTTTCGAAAATTCTGCCCATACCAAGTGTAGGTGAGGATGAGAAACAAGTGGAATTCTCATACACTTCTAACGAAAATGCAAAATGCAGAGCCTTATAATGTTTACCCCAGAGAAACTAAAACATAAGCTTATATACCAATCTGCATGTGAACTTTATTTACAGTCAGCCCAAATTGAAAACAAGCCAAATGTTATCCAACTGGTGAATGGGTAAACGGGTACACTCATATCATAGAACACTAGTCAGCAACAAAAAGGAGTAACATGCTAGGTAAATACATCAAAACAAATATCCCATTTCTCCTCAGACTACCTAGTTTTGTATCTGGTGGTCAACTTACGGTATGATTTTTGATGTTCCTCTTTCCTTCTATATTTTTAATTTTTGATTTTTAAGACATTTTAAAACTTTTACTTTGAAATACAGATTTAGTGTCTTTTATTAACAGTGCTTCAGACTAGAAGTGTTTGGGGGTTTTATGTTTTTTGGATTTGGGAATATTTGTATAATTTGATATCTTGGAGGTGGGATTCAGGTCTAGACATGAAATTGACTTTTTTCACATGTACTTTATATACACAGGCTGAAGGAAATTATAGATTATTTTTGATAATTTTGCACATGAAACAAAGTTTCCACTTGTGGCCTCATTTTGACAGCCAAATGTTTTGGTTTTGGGGGCATTTTGGGGTTTTAGATTAGTATCGCTCGACCTGTAATTACAGAGTCACAGTTACAAAAAGAGTACAAAGAAGCCCCATATAGTCTCTTCACCCAACTTCTTTCAATGGTTACATCTTACAAAACTACAGTGTAATACTAAAATAAAGAACCCAATAGTGATGTGAAATGTGGGTGTAGTTATATGTCATTTATCACCTGTCATGAACCATTTTCCTAGCAAATTAAAGCACGAACTTTGCCATGTTTGTTCTAGTCCTGCAGTGCTGGGACTGAAACCCAGAGTCTCATGTATGCTAGGCAAGAACAGTTCTACCAACCTTCGTGGCCAGGCTATTATCACTTGTCTAGATTCATGTAACCACCATCAGAGTCAAGATACAGAACTATCCTATCACCACCATATGATTGTACACTCAAAATCAGTGACTAGCTGTAAAATATACTTCAATAAGCCCAGAAAAAGACAGAACAAAACCTACCAAAACTCTGCTACAAAAACAGTAAGCAATATGAGCATGATATTAGTATAGCTCTCATTACTGTGGCTCTCATTACCATGCTAGGGGTGCTCAAGAAAGGCCAGCACATAGTGCTGGGGGTGTAGCTCAGTGGTAGAGCACTTGCCTGGCATCAGTGTGGCCCTGGGTTCAGTCCCTAGCACTGAAGATAAAAACGGTCAACCCAGGTAATCAACAAAGGCGTCTCTCCTTTTACTCTTACATGACCCCTTGGCCATTGCTATACTTTATGCATATGATCTAAAAGGAGTCAGCAATACCTGGGCCTGGTACTGCTGGAGCACTGTTGAAGTGATTCCTAAAATTTGTCTCTTACATGTCAGTGTATTTCCATTTGGCCCTCTTCTGTCCCTCCCTGGTGCTTACTGTTACTCAAGTGTATCCTGCCTTGGGGCCTTTACACTTGCTGTTCCTTCTCTCTAGAATGTTCTCACAGATATCTAGTGGCAGTGGTCATCCCAAAAGCTTCCTGAGTTACTTGGTTTACCCCCAACACACACACACACTACCCAGTCCTCAGTTTCAGTTTCTGCTATGTACTCCATTTTATTTCCGCTATGCATACATCAAAAGAAGAAATTTTCTTAGCCACTTATTCTCTGAATTGTTTATCATCTGTACCAGGTCCCCTCCAGACTGTGAGCAACAAGTATGTGTGGACACAGTCTGCTTGGTCCACTGTTGTATCTCTGCTATCTATCAGATGAGTGAGTGGGGAATTCCTAAAATGCGCCGTGCCCCCTGAAGAGTTTCCCTGCTCCCTTCTTTCTCATTCTCTCCTTTCCTCACTTTTAATTCTCTTAGGACCCTCCCCATCCCAACACACATCCATCGGGGTTGAAATACTGGTGAATCACAAACATATCTGGCAAGGCCTGCCTTCTCCCTGTCAACCCCCTCTGTGAGGGTTCTTTCCTCCCCAGCCTCCTATGGCTCCCTGCCTGGCCTTTCTGGGTCGACAGGAGGAAGGCCGCTCATTACAGGGTCTCCAAGCTGTTTATTCATGAGCTGCACTTAAGCCAATGGGAGAGGCTTCTCAGGAATTCTACCAGCTTCTTCACCGTTCCCAGCCCTGTCCTTTGGCCCGCTTCAATCTAGTTAGCCCTGTTATTATTATTTCTGTGGAATGGCTTATATCCCCACCATTAATTCTACATATTTCTAGGGGGAAAAGGGATTCAGAGGAAGGAAAGACTGATGATTTATCACAGAAAAGACATTTTCCTCTCTCCCGATGGCCAGGTGGATTTTCTGAATTCATTTCAACCCTGGAAATGGGGCTGCTGCTTCTGAAATGAGCCCTCTGTGTGGGAGGTGGGCTCTGTTTTTATGGCCAGTGGGTAATAGCATTTCCTGATTTATGAATTGGCATCAGGGGGAGGCACTGAGCCCCTGGATGGGTTCATCAGGGGGAGAGAAGCCATATCAATATTCCTGTCACATTAAATTATTGTTCCCATTTTGATTTTTACAAATTTTTCCTTTGTGTGGTGATGGGATTTAGGAAATTTTAGTGGGAATGCAGGAGAGGAAGGAGTCATTTGCCCCCTTTTCCTATAAAGCAAAAATGTACAGAAGCAGTGACTTGTTTAGAAGACAATTACCAGATGGTTCAATTACTGGGGAGCCCTTGGTACTTTGGCTTAAAGCCAAAGCCAAGGTCTTAGCCTGAGGAGGGTGGGGGAAGTTCAGTCTCTTGAGTTTGGTCCAGGCTCCATTGGGGATTTAAAAAAAAACTGGTCAAGAGAAGGTCATTTCATGGAAGTTCCTTCCATCTTCCCTAAATCAGTGTGCAGATGTGTCTAAATGCACATGCTTATTGGGATTTTGCAAGGTACAAATCCCTAGGCAGGTCCCACGGGGGCTGCAAGACCAACCTAGGATCAGGCTCCACCCTGCAGAAGCACACAGATGGGAGGTTGTATGTGAGGATGACTCGATATAGGACATGGGCTCTGAAGCTGCATAGATTTATTTTCCTGGGGAGATGAGTCACCGGGCATCTTTAGACAGACAGCAGGACCACAGTGGGGGCCCAGGACCATGAGGCTGCCCACGAAATGGGAAAATGCTAGCAGTCCTGCTGTGTGTGTTTAATAGCTCTCTCTGCAATAAATATGTAACTTTGCTGAGGACCAGGACTATGTCATTAACTTCTGTCTCCATGCCTTTTCTTCCCTGACCTTGGAGTTTAACACATGGTAGGTGAGGAGAAACCACATTCCTTTCTACCAAAGGTCATATAGTTTATATTTTAGACTTCGTAGAGGCCACATGGCCTCTATCTAAACTTTTCAACTCTGCCATTGTGTTACAAACAGCCATAGATCATGCATAAATGAGTGGGAGGTGACTAGGTTCCAATAAAACTTTATTTGTAAAATCAGGTGGTGGAGCAGATTTGGATTGAAGCATGCCAACCTCGCTACATGAATAGAGTTGAAAGAATATCCCTTAATAAGATTTCTTACTTTTGAAAAATCCCAAACATCACCTGACAAATAAAAATAGAATATGAGTGATCTTTATTTTTAAATTAAAAATATTTTATTAGTACATGTTTGTGTGGAAAGATTCCCATACATGGAGTATGCCATCTATTCTATAAACACATTTTAAGCAATGAGTCCTTTATGTGCAAGTGAATTTCAGAATCTCTTCTAGTGTGCATGACGTTATGTAGACACTGTCTTTTTCCATAGAACCAGGCTCCAGGCAGTAATAAAGGGAAGGAATCTTGTTATTTCAAGCCTAGGGTGGTAATCAAGTGCCTGAGAGGCAGGATTCTCCTGGTGGGCGTGGCCTGAAGGGACAGTGAGCTAATGCTGTTAAACTGTGCCTAATCAGTGTGTCTAGCCATGGGGGCTTCTGTTCATTCCTCTAATTCATTTCTTTGCTTTCATAGCAGAATAAACTACAAATTCCAGGGGTCAAATAAGTTCCTGCCACCAGCCCATGCGTGGCCAAAAACCCCTTTGGTGTCATCAGTCAATGCCAACTAGTTAATAATGACCAGCCTCTTTGCTAATGGCCCGAGGCAGGGGTCCTCAGGGTAGCAAAGGCTCTCAGAGAAAGATCTGCTGGTGGCTGCATGGGGACAATGGTTTGCAAGAAGCACTTCTGCTGGCCACTTTTAAGGGCATGTCCACCCATGCTCAGCTCTTTAGAAAAGTAGTAATTAGTTTTTTTCCCTTCGGTGCACACGGTGAATGCAGCAGGATTTGGCATTTGGAGAATCACTGGAGTCTGTCCCTCTCATCTCGACTTGCCTCAAGTTTATGTCTACAACTAAGAAATAACAAGATTGCTAGGGAGTTTGAGGGCTGTGTTCAGCTCCCACAGAGAGAAAAGAAACTCTCAAGTATCAGAGCATCAGGCAAGGCGAGGTCACAGCAAAGTAAAGTTGACCACGGCTGGCCTCCTACCCTGCACCACCCAGTGTCTCTTGCAAAGTGCAGGCGGTGACCACAACCACTCAACAGTAGGCTCCTAGAGGGCACCATTCTTGTCATGTGCATCTTTAGATGTGCCCGGCATGGAGACCTATACATAAAATCACAAAGAACAAAGATTTCTAAGGCTGCATGATACACTGTGATCATCTGGACGATGCTCCCAAATGGTGAATGGCGGCATGCTGTGATGGCTGTGCTGCCATATTAATCCTTTGGGCCAGCGGGGAGCTGGGAAACGCCTGGAGAAGATGGCGACCCCAGAATCTGGGCCTTCTGGCCAATGAGCTGACCTCCATCCCCGCTGTGAGCTGTACTAATATATTCATTTTCCACACGTGTCTTAATGAAGTAACAGGTTGCAAAGTGTTGATCTGGTCCACAAATAGGAAAACGGAGACTCAAAAGTCAAGCCCTCACAAGACAAGGAGTTGAATCTACTCCATTTTACTCTGCATCCAACCACTTATCGGCCACCCCACAGTTACCAATTAACTCGTCAATGAGGAACTGCTGAAACTGAATTGTTGAAATGGAAAAATCACGAATAGAACCTAGCAGAAGGCCAGATGATGACATTAGCATGGGTTTGATTCCCAAAGCTGAAGTCAACATATTGTCAGCATATGCAAGACATTATCCCTGGACCAGTAGCTTCCATGCTAAGCATGTCCCTTGGCAAGAGTTTTTGTTTTACAGTGAAACCCAGGGCACATCTCCACGCACATATGTAGTAGCACAAATAGTCTTTATCCTTACTATGTTTGATGGACACTGTTCTATTTGATTTTGTTTTATTCCATTTAAAACAAAATTCTGGTCATGACCCTTTAAATTGATTTCGTGACCCACTAAATTGATTTCTTAACTCACTAATGTGTCCTGACCAGCAGTTTGAAAAACATAGGCCTGACCCTATTCCAGCTCCCCTTGCTCCCCAGAGCCTTGGAAAACAGAAGATGAATGTGGAGAAGACTGAGACAAGAGATTGAGATACTGAGAGAAAAATAAACAGGAAAGGGGGAGGAATAACAAAACATTGGTGAGGGATGGAATGGGAATAAATGGGGAGAAAGAAATGCATAGGAAAAAGGAGACATGATGAGAAAGGGCTCCCCGTGGGCCAACACACTCATATCTATGCACACTGTCCACAAACTCCGTGGTCATTCTGGCCACATTTGTACAAAAACCTTCCCTGCTAGGGCAGGGGATTTAGCTCAGTGATTAGAGTGCTTGCCTAGCAAGCACAAGGCCCTGAGTTCAATCCTCGGCACAAAAACAAAACAAAACAAAACAAAACAAAACAAAACACCTTCCCCTGCTAGTGCTAATGGGCACAACTATGAAAATGCTCTGTTTGTCTGTAGACCTTGTATCTTGTACCATCTCAATCCATTATGGTCATTCCCATAAAGCTTTCCAGTGTCCTTCAGAGGGCTCTAGAAAGATCTAGAAGGCATTACCCCAGAGTAAAGAAACTCAGCATTCTTGATCCAGCCATTCTGAGGTGTGTATGTGTGTGTGTGTGTGTGGGGGGGTGTCTGTAAACTTTTGAGTAGAATCTAAATAACAAATTCTTGGTATAAAAGAGATGGTGTTAGGAGGTAATAGCAAAGTGAAAATTAGAAATTGAGATAAGATTAATTTATAAACAAGCCTCACATTTACATACTCTAATGGCCAGAGATCTCCAAATGGTTTTGCTTGCAAACTCCAGGAAAAGAAAACTGGAGCTTGTACTTAAAATGTGCACTTACTTAAGAGATATATATGTTCTGCTTATTTGGATCATTGTATTATCAAACATACGGAAAATCTGACAGAAAGAAGTCACATAAAGGTAAAACACCATCTTAGTTTTTACTTTATCAATGAGTAATGCAAAACATTTTACTATCACCAAGAATATTAATAATATTGTAAGAATGAGATGTTGGGATGGGTTTCATTGTTTTTAAAAATCTTGGTTTTGCACTTAGTGATAAGGTGTTCTGAGGCCTGGGAATCCATTTATTTCAATTCTTTTCTTTAATTGCTGTCATGATGGAAAAGGATACCTCACCTAGATGCAGAGATGCAAAGAAATGAATTGTGGCTATGCTGACTAACTCAGGAGAGTTTTTTTTTTTTTTCCTTTCTAGTCTCATGAACCAATTAAATGAGGATTTGTTAAAATTCAGCTGGTAGATTTCCATCTCTTCTGATGTCAATCAGCTGTTCTAAAAACTAATTGGAATGTGCTGAATTTTTATGTTTTTAACAAATAGGTCAAAATTCTCTGCAATTCTTTATTTAGAAGATTTTTGAACAGGTAGAAGATTTTTTCCTAGTGTTTAAAAGTATTTAGATATGAGTTTTTAAGTGTCACACTTACTCATTATCAGCAACAAAATCATATAATAAAAATATTTCCAAACATCCTTTTTTCCCCCCAAAATGGTCTCTCCATGCTGCAAGTTCTATCTAAACATATTTACTTTCTTACCATTGTTAATGGATTACCTTTAGACCGAAGGGAAAGATTAAGTGTTTATTTTTTCAAAGTTATCAGCAAAGTGGCATACTCTGACAGCTGCTTGTCAGAACTGAAAAGGTCAACAAAGACGGAACATTTTGGTTCTTTTAAAAGAAAAATGTTTAATTATGTTTCCATAAGCAGCAAACGTCTGTGTTGTACAAAAAAATTTGCATGGTCACTTCCTTATTATTGCCGAGTACCATAAAGATGCTATTTGAAGGGCTGTGTTCACACCATTTATAATGTCTGTCACACATAAATTGCAAATTTGTTGTAATATTCTGCAACCGAGTCATCCGGCAAGAAAGGCGGTGCCAAGCCCTCTAAAGTGTGGAGCTCCCTTGCCCCTCCACGCCTCCCTGATGCATGCATGGCTGGCCCAGAATAGTCCTATCTTGGTACTCCACTGCTTTGAAACTCAGCAAATTTGGTACATTTTGACACATGAATTTTGTACTGGCACTCACTGTTTGTTTGATACTCGATGTGCAAGCTAGAACTTGTTGGTGTCAATTGCCTCGTGACTTGCTACCCTTCCAGCCGAAACGATTTGTTTCATACTCATCATTTTTGGTACTAGTCACACCTCCTGGAACCAATGAATAACAAATACCGAGGTATCACTAGATCACCAACCATAAATGGCACAGACCAAGGAAGGGCAACAGCAACCAGTATTAACAGCATATTAAATGAGTACAGTCAAATTTCCTGTTTTAACTCAAGAATCAGAGTTCTAGTACTTTATTCTTGTGCCATTAGATTGTTAGTGCCTCTTAGCATCAAAATACATTTTAAGGCCGCTACACAAGGGAAACAAAGAGAACTAAATGTTTTAGAGTTTGGTTTTTGGTATTTTGGAACAAAGCAATACATAAATAGCCTTCTCCCTTATGTCATCAGTGTTCAATTTTAATTATTGAAGATAAAGTAAAACATACTTGAGAATAAACAGTGGCCCCTAAATTAAGAGCCATCTGAGAAGATGCAAAGTGGCACAATTGATTAATCCCAGATGAAAACGGTGTAACTCTGAATGGTGACAGTAGGTAAGAGGAAGATTGAAATAGTTTTCGTAAGATGTATGACTCTCGGAGAAAGACAGCGAATGACAGATCAAGAATGGGGCTCAGGGGTGAAAAGGGCTCCCTGCGCCTAGCTCGGAGACATCAAGTCCTGGGAGTTTTTGAGAGATTAGCAAACCAGATGTCAGGTAGCTGCAAAGGGACTGATGCCTTGACCTCTTGGGGGGTCTTGAGGAACCGGTGGGAAAAGGCTCCCTTCACTGGAATCATTAATGCTACAACTGAGATGTCAGCCTGCACCTGGAGATGAAATAGGATGAGAGGGACCGGGGTCCAGCCGAAAGCCAGACAAAGCCAGTCAGGAAAAGGGAGAGGAAACTGTGGGAGCCGGGGAAAGAGAACTCTTTCCCAACTGGCACTCTGCAATGCACCACAGGCTCTGGGTACTCTGCAAAAGCGAGTGCTGAGGTCAAATGCATTAGAGGGACACGGGCTCCTAAACTGGTCACCCCACCTGGAGCTTGGACATACAGAATTCCCATTAGCATATTAAACTTTCTGAGCAATGCTACAGTCAAGATATCACTCAACTCAGATTTCCCCTAATGTATTTGGTCAAAGAAACTTATAAAAAAACAATACCTTGAAGAACCTTAGATCTGAGAAATAAAAATTGGGAAATCCTGGACCATGGATGCCTAGACCTGTGCTGAGGCTAGGGACCAGGGTCGAGCTTGCTGACACTGTGTCCTCTGTGCAAATGTGTGTGTCCTTCTGCCCTAAGGCCCTTCATCGCAATGGCAGGGAACTTTTAACTCCCAGACTTCTGCACAGGGAAGCGGAGCTTTCCCACGAAGGACCCTTCCTCTCACCTGAAGATAACCTCAGGCATGAGTGGTTCCCCTCTCCCTGTCACAGACAGGCCTTCAGGGAAGCAAGCTGGGCACTGTCCAGCTCCTAGGGGCACAGAGGACTCCCCAGTACTTGCTGCTTCTGCCTGTGAGGACAGAACTGATTGGAAATATGACCGATGGAGGACACCTTGTGTGTTTTATCACTTTTGGCACCAAAAATACAGGGACCTACTATGACCCGGAAGCTATAGGAATAGGTTTGTGAATGATGAAATGAATCCTTCAGCATTGTTGGTGGAAATGTAAACTGGTACACCCACTATGGAAATAAGTACAGAGATCCCTCAAAAAATGAAAAATAGAAATTCCATTTGATGCAGCTATACTACTTCTGTGTATCTTCCAGAAAGAGTTAAAGACATATTGCAACAATGCATGCATGCTCCTGTTTAGAGCAACATAATTTATAGCAGCATAATAGCTATATCTTGGAAGTAGTCTATATATCCATTAACAGATGAATAAAGAAAATGTGGTATTTATATACAATGGAGTACTAGTCTGCCATAAAGAAGGCCAAATTTGTGTCATTCGTAGGTAAATGGATGCACCTTGAGAACATAAATATTAAGTGAAGTACATCGAACACAGGTTGAATATTGCATAGTTTCTCTTAATATGAGAAGCCCAAAGTATAAATTATTTAAAGAGCAAAATAAAAGCTAGCTGATAGGAAATAGGGAGACAGACTATGTGGAGATGGGAAGGGGTTCTGGGAACAGGGGCAAATGGGAGGGAGGGAAGGGGAAGAGTCAGTAAAAAGGACCAAGATGAGATCCATATATGTACTAGTTCCCCATGATGAAGGTATTTATGGTGTATCACTAACATATGCTAATAAAATATTATGTTGAAAAAATATTTTAATTCCTATTTGGGACAGGGCATTTCTAATTTAAAGCTATTGAAAAAAGAAAAAGGAAAAACTTTACAGATGGATTTTTTTCCCTGTGAAATATGGACAACCTTATAATAACTGACAGCATCCCTGAACTAATAGAGATAAAGTTAAGATTGCTAGAACTCTCGTTATGTGCCAAGTACTGCTCTAAGAATTTTATGAACATTTTCGAATTTACTCATTGTAACCACTCAGTGGTGATGGACACATGATCATTTTACTGTGGAGAAAATGGAAATATCCAGAGGTTAAATAAGTAGCCCAAGATCAAGTAGCAAAGTGAAGATGAGGAAGTAGAGTGTGTGGTTCCGGCTGTGACTCACCCTCGAGCCATCTAGCACAGAACTGAATGGAGGAGGATATAGTCTGCACTTGTTTCTGCATCCCTTTGTTGTCTTGCTCAACTTTCTTTAAATAGTATCCCGATGGTCTCCCCCTCCATTATTACACATTTCCTTAAAACCATCGCGTCTGTGTCTGAGTCAGTTTCAAATTCATGTCTCTATTTTCTTCTTGTAATACTTGAAATGCACTTAAAAGACTTGCATGAGATACAATTCTGCCATTTGTAATTTCTCCTTTGATACCAATATTATATTTGGTAAAGTCACATGACAACACAAATGCCAAGTAGTCATCTTGAACAATGGCATAAATTAACACACACCTAATTTACTTTGGAAAACGTCCTATCAGCATTCAAAACTAGTACACGATTTACTTAAAAGTATTCAAGGTTTCCAGTCTCTCTTTCTTACTGAACGCCAGTGCTAGTTCATCACGACTCATGGAATTTAACCACTTCTGTCCAGAGGGCTGGTCTTGTGTGCTCTCTTCCCAGGCTACCCACAGAACTGAGGATGAATGACAGTCTTGAGAAACAACCCAAGGGCTCCATCCTCTCGACCAGAGTCCTTACAACACACAAGGAGAATGTGCCCTCCCAGCTACTGTCTTTTTCTCCTCAGCCCTAACTCCACTTTCAAGAAAGCTGGTTTCCTGAGTGATCCCCTTGGCAGGGCTTCTTTATTTTCAATGCCCTCTGCACTGGGTTTGCTGCTCCCTTGCCTTACCAAGCATCCAGCACATGCCCTTCTTTCTGCACAGTGCCAAGCCCTGTGCTGGGCATACGGAGGGCACTTAATAAATACACATGCTGTGATGGAGTGGCAAACCGCAGGGTGTGCAGCCTGGCCCTGGGTGCCCACCTTGTAGAGTCTTCTCACACACAGCTAAGTGGAATATTACAGGTGGTTGTCTAAAAATGGCACTCAGAGTGGCCGAAAGCAACGGGATGCTGACGCTAAGCTAAGAGTAGGAGCAACTGTCAGGGAAATTGCCAGAGACAGATGCTTAATGGAGCTCAGGATTAGAGAGCTGCCAAAGCTTTCCTGAGCACCAGCCCTCGGATTCCCTGTCTCTCCTCCCACTCCGTCTCTCTCCCTCACCCCCTCCTGTGCTCTACCCTTATAAGCCATCATGCTGTGGGGGAAAGAGCAAGGGAACAAGCCATTGCCCCAGATGTCCTTGGAGATGAGGCACCAGAATTTTTTCAGCAGTTCAGTCTACGATAATTTCAATAGTAAAATGCCTTCCCCATGTGGGGAAGTAGAACAAGGATATATCCACAGAGCCCCAGCAAGGTGACACAGCTCTCTGGCTAGGGACGGAGACACAGGCTCCTGGCCCTTTTGTCCCCTGGAGGACACTCCTCATTGATGCGAAGGGAGACTGCCAACTTTGCATTTTCCACAGGGCTCAAAATAGATGGGGGAAGCAGGGAATCCTGGATATAGCTGGTGCCTGAGGCTGAACCAGCCTTTGGCTACCAAGGAGAGGTTCGTCTAGGAGTCCTCGCCCCTGGCAATGATCCAATTTTTAATAGTAACTGTGATCATGATGACAACAGCAATGATGCTAATGTCCACAGCTTACTGGGAGCCTGCTACCTCCAAGGCACTTGACACGTATTAACGTTAATCCTGAAAGCACCAAAAGGTCATTTTTAGCACTTGCATTGTGCACAACTGCAGCACGGACAGCTTCAGTGAGTTCTGAGTGGTAGATTTGGTGAGCATGAAGGGCCAGTAGGAATAGTTAAGTTCATGGTCTACTCATGACCACTCCCGTAGTCTCCAGCCCGAACATACTTCTGCCTTCCAGTCACCCCCAGGAATCATCGAAGAACTATTCTCTCCCCTGAGGGAGGCTACTAACTGGATTGCATTCAGACAACAGAGACTCTTCTCCTGCACGAGTGGCCACTGAGAAGCACATCCGCTGGGGAAGGATAGTGGTGGTGGAGGAGGAGCTGATTCACTGCCTGTCACTCTGTGGGTTGGACCAGCACTGCGTGGGGCTCTGTACACCCCAGATGTTGTAAGGGGCTCTTATCCCCTTACAACTGGGCATAAGTTTGTCCCTTACATCAGGGTAGGACCCGGGAGCCCCGATCTAAGCGAGCTCCTTCACCAGGCAGAGGGTCAGCGCTGAACCCCTCACTGCTCTATTTTGCCACCCCGCACCTGCCCGGTCCTCTCCCCTTCTAAGGTGTGTTCTGCCACCCAAAAATAGTGTGCATAACTTCTCCGCTGGAAAGATGAGAAAATGCCTGTTGTCTCCTGCTCCCACAGAGGCCCCGTTCCCTGCTAGAGAGAAGCTGGGGAAGCCCCTGCAAAGGGCCCTGCACCCTGGCTTGGCTCCTCTCCCAACTTGCTGAGTGACTCTGGATAAGGGACTTTACACCAGTCCCAAGAGCCAAGGGCAGAAGGAGAGGGTTGCCCTACAGCAGCCTTGAGGAAGTGTCCAGTTCTGTGGGCCGAGGGTCACTGGAAAATTCAGGCTACCCAGTGCCTGTGGATCATAGGAAAACAGGGAGGGGGCCATCCCGCCTCCTGCTCCCTCCGGTTCTGTGATGGTAAAATGGAGTTTTTCCTTTTATGATTATTTTTAAAACCTGATCTTTCTCTCCTCCCTTTAAATCTCAAAGGGCCACCTTCTTTTTTTTTTTTTTTTTCCTGGTGTTGGGGATTGAACTCAGGGCCTAGTGCTTGTGAGGCAAGCACTCTAACGACCCAGCTAAATCCCCAACCTGCGATGGTAAGATGGAGATGTGCAGCCTTGTCTGAGAAGAAGCGAGCAGCAGGAACATTCTAGCAATGACACATGGGAGCCTTGGGAACCTGCACCAGACCAGCAGGAAGGCTCCCACCGGAGTGAAACTGGGTGAATCACTACAACAGCTTTTCTTTTTGCGAATGCCTGGGGTGCCTTGGTTTCCTGTCACTCACTTCTCAGCCTGCGCTTCAAGTTTGCTCTCCCAGGAGCTATCACTCAGCCCGGTCTGGGTGCCAGGAGCAAACGTCCAAACGAGTTGTCACAGTGTCAGCCATCCAAACACAAACCAGAACAGACAACTCGGCTCCCCGCAGTGATGGAAAGGACTGTGCAGAGACAGCAGCATCGCCACTGTCAAACACACCTCATGAGAGAGGAGCCGGGGACCCAGTGACGACAGAGTGGGAAGCATTCTCACAGGATCTTTCTACCTTTGGCTGCAGAAACTACGTCTGCAGAAACGCCTTCTGTGAAATCAATCTGCAGACCTCTGGGATTGTCAGATTAAGGGAGCCACCTCACAACATCCCTGGGAGGCAGGCTGGGGGTGGGGAGGGACACAGAGGCACAAAGACGTGAAGATGGCCCCTAATTACAAGACATATCATCAGTACAGTCACCATAAACAGAGGGGACCTGAGCCCCAAGTGGCATGGTCTTTCTTGCACCACAGTCCCACCTTCCCTGTGAGTTGTGCCTGCCTCAGAAACTCTCAACACGGCAACATGGCACCCCCTCTTCCCTGCCTCAGGGCAGGTTTAACTATCCCTCTATCATACCCTGGGCAAAGAATTTGAAATAAACTGAAAAGAGAGAAAAGGATAGGAAAACACCACATGTTTTCCCTTCCCCTCACAAAGCCTCTGCCTCTCTGGGATCCCTCCTCTGAAGACCCTGTTTAAATCACCACCTTTCACCCCTGCCAGTGCTTCTGCATGGCTTACTGTTTACCCCCTTTCCTTCTCTGCAGCCTTTACCACCTGCTAAGCTATTCGATGATTTATTTATTATGTTGATTGCTTCTTGTCTGCTTCCTCTTGCTAAAATCACAGGGATATTTATTTGTTTCTTCACTGTTGTATCCCTGATTCTGCAGCTAGTATATGGTGCATAGTAGGTCCTTAATGGATCCTCTCAAATGAATGAATCAGCCAGCCCTGGGTAATATATTATTACCCAGGGCCCCACTGCTTTGTGACTGGATTGTGGAGGACAGAGGCAGGCAGAGCTGGCTCTGCCTGACCCTGTTTTCCCAGCTAGCTCAGAAGGCAGGTGACCCCTCCAGGCCCACCTCCTTGCCCCTGAGGCCTTTGTGTCCTCCTGGTTCATAACTAGGGCTAGTGCCTGCAGCTCAGGAGGCAGGACACACTGTGGCCGTCCACAGGCACCTGGAAGCAGATCCATTCTCAACAAAAGCCAGCGAAACAAAGGACAAGGTAAGAGATGGCTTTCACCTAGATGCAAGTGATAGCGAATCTCAAGCAAGCAGAAACATGTGTTGGAGGACCTCGGCTAGTAGGCAGGGAGGGGCTGGGTAGTGGGATGGCAGAGAGGTTGAAATGTACTGAGAACCTGCCACTTTCTTTGAGGCTATCAAAGAAGAGACTTGCCTTGTCTGGGGACAGCTGCTGCTCCCTGGGGGGGGGGTCACTGCAGGGTCCCAGGTTGCCCCACACTGTTACCTCATCTCCCCACTGATATGTCCTCTCACTTCCTTCCTATCAGCTTGGCAGGTTTTTATTGGTGGTTTCAGCATGTGTAGACAGCCCCTTGGGGTACTGGGATTCTATTAAGTACGTACACATGTGTGCACAAAGCAAGAGGAACTGACAGACATGCACGGAAAGGACAGACACAGGGGAAGGAGTGTGTGTGTAGGTGACATACACACACATGCACACACACAGGCATGCCAGGGAGATGCTCAGAACTGCAGAAGAAAGGGAAAAGGGAGAAATGTGGCACGGAAAGAGACAGGCATATCATGCCAAAATGACACTGATATCTTGCATCACGTCCTCATGTGCTCAAGGAAAACGTGACCATGGACAGCAGAGCTTGCTGAGCGAGAAATAGAGAGGAACTCACATAACCACAAAATAGAAATAACACCCTGGCTACAGAATTGTACAATTTGCAAATAATCAGAGGAATAGCTAATGTTCTCTTGGTACCAGACACTGAGCTAAGCACCTTCTATGTGCAGTATCTCATTGAATCCCTGTCGCCAGCCTAGAAGATGAGTCCTACCGACTCTATCCCCATTTTACAGATTTCAGACAAGGCCCCGTGTGACCTAAGGGGATCTTTCTCTCCAATGGTACCACGCACCACTCTCTGCTTTCTCACCTGGTGGCAGCCCTTCTACATCCCCAGATGTCACATCCCCCATCTCAGGCTGTTGTACTTGCTGCTCCCTCTGCCTGGAGTAGCACTCTTCCCCTGACCATCACCAACTGCCACTTCACCGCCTTCAGCTTTTTGCTTACAAGTTCCTCCCTCGGGAGACTTTCCCTGCCAGCGTCTTTCCGAGAACATCTCCTGGTCTGTCAGATGTCACTCTACTCCTGAGTCAGTTTCCCTTTCTACATCAGTGGTGGCGAACCTGCGGTATGGTGCCACAAGCGGCACACAGAGCCCTCTCTGTCACCATGTGAGCCAAGTTATTTTTTCTAAACTAAAACCTCAGTATTCAGGTTTAATTGCAGTGTTGGGACTTCGCAATACATAAGTGGGTTTTGGGTTGCAGTTTGGGGACTTTCCTGTAAATGGTTTGCCATCACCATTCTCCAATATCAGTCTTTCTTCATTCCCTCAACTCACCCGCTCATCGTCTATCCAGAAAGTAAGCTGTCTGAGGACAATGACTTTGCCTACCTTGTTCTGCATGGTATCCCTAGCGTCTAGAAGATCACCTGACTCACAGTAAGTGATCCATAAATGGTTATTGGGTATTGAATGAATGAGGTACTGAAGGGTTTAGGAACTGGTCTAGGGCCACATGTATGCACTACATGTCTATGTGTGTACACACACCACACACACACACAACACACACACTCTATTCTCTACTTCTGTTAGTTGTACAATTCCTTCTTCGCTCCACCATCCAGCCATCCTTTCTCAGGCCTAGAACTGGGCTCTTTCAGCATATGCAGGGAGGAAGTCTGGAACCAAAGAAGGCTTCGAACAGCAGCAGGATGACACCCTGGAATCTTCCTTGACTATAGGTTCATTATGATTACATACTTCAGGACCACTAAAGTGCGATTCAAAATCTCTTCCCTGGTTGTGAAAATCTTCTCCCATTGTGGATGGGGTAAATCAGAGACAAGATAGAGGCAGCAGAGGGTGCTTTTCCTAAGGAGCCTAGGAACAAGCAGGGGTGGGGATCATTTGGAAGACGGGATGGCCCCAGCCTCCTTGGCCTGCCTACCACACGGCAAGGGGTCTCCCTCAGGTCCTGGAGAGCTTCTGGGATGCTGGGCAAGCTCCAACTTTCTGGTTCCTAACCAAAGCCAGAGTTCTATCATCTCTAAGGCTTCAGCATCATCGCCATCAGAAGGCCCCAGCCCAGCTGAGAAGCAGAGGGCTCCAAACAAGGGCTGCTACCATCAGGACTGGTGAAATCCACAGCTCTTTCACTCCCATCGGACCCACAGGAACATGTTGAGCCCCTTGTGTGGGTGCTGGACATTAGGGAATGACCAAACGAAACAAAGTCCCTGACCCAGGACTTCTGTGCTAGCGCACGGAGACAGGAAAAAAAAAAAACCCAACAGGTGGGGCTGGGGATTTAGCTCAGTGGTTAGAGTGCTTGCCTTGCAAGCGCAAGGCCCTGAGTTCGATCCCCAGCACCAAAAACAAAACAAAACAAAACAAAAAAAACCCCAACAGGTAATTTTCAAGCTGTGCTAGGCACCAAGGAATAAGCAGAACGATGTGATGGGAAGACCCACTATGTTCAGGTAGGGAATGCTTTGGATAAGGTGGTCAGCAGAGGCCTCTTTGATGCTGTGATGCTTGACCAAAAGCTACAGGCAGGAGAGGGAGCCAGTCAGGCAGACCAAGAGGGCTTTCCCAGCAGAGGGGACAGAGGTGCAGCAGAAAGGAGCCCAGCAGGCCTAGGACAGGAGAGAGACTGTGGGTAGTAGTACAGGGGAGTCGGGGTGGGGAGGAGTCCCACATGGAGGAACTGGGCTTTATGCCAAGAATGATGGGAAGACACTGGTGGTGGGAAAGCTGAATGATGATCATCCCTGCAGCTTGCTCACAGCTTCCAGACTCACTTGTCCTGTCTCTCTACCTGCCATTGTGCTGTTCCTCATTAGGCATGTCAGGGCCTGAAGGTCCCTTAGGCCACCGCCCTGCTGCAAATCTCAAAAGATCTAGCAGAAGAGGAGGCGGGTATCTGTGAACTGTGGGGCAGAGCTGAGCACCTGCCACCAGCTTTCTCTGACACAAAAGAAACGTGTCCTTCATGCTAACACAGGCCTCCTGGGTTGCAATTCAGATCACCACATCACAGTGTCAGGAGACAAGGTCGATCTGAGAATCCGAACACTGTTGCTGTGGACTTCAGTGTCCAGTTACAGGAGCAGTAAGAACACACAAGTGAAACAAAAGCCTCAAGGCTCACAGACCTCTTGAGCTCAGATTAGTTTGTTCATTCGTTCATCCATGTAGCACATAGGTACTGAGTACTTACTTACGTGTCAGACACTGTCCTAGGAGGCTGTGATGTAGAACTGAACCCGAAAGACGAAAATCCAAAAATTTTTATTCTCACAGAGTTTACATTCTGTTATGGTTTGTGTCTAGATGTTCCCCCAAAGCCTCACGTGGTAAGAGGTAGTTGGATCTATAGTGCGTGATTACTAAATTAATCCACTGATTGGTTTGGCATGGTTCTGCTGGGATCAAGGATGTGACACTAAAATTAAGGGTATTAGGATTAAGGGTGGGAGTACTGCCCACCCTAAAGACAGGTAGCTGGATAAGATATAAAATACAGGAAGAAGCTGGTTAGCTGCTTGCTTGCACTGCTTGCTTGCATCCCTTTCTTACCTTGCTGACTTCTTCCTGTTTGCCATGCCACCCTGCCTCAGACCCAGCTGACTGTGGACTGAAACCTCTACAACCTGTGAGCTAAATAAACCTTTCTTCCCTTAACTTTGGGTGTCGGGTATTTTGTCCCAGCAACGAGAGAAAAGTAACTAAAACACATTCTTAACGAGGAAGATATGCAATAAATAATAAACATAACACATATATACATTTTGTAGCAAATAAGAAGAGGCTATACACTATAGATAAAAATAGAGCCCAGTGAGGAGGTTGGGTCTGGTAGCGGGCCAGTTGGGATATCCTAGAATGCTGGGGGGAGCTGTAAGCAAAGACTCAGAGGAAAGTCAGCCGGGTAGCTATCTGGAAAGGAGCACTCTACACCAAGGGAACAATTAGGGCAAAGATCCTCAGCAGAAGCATGTCTGACACATAGGACTGTCACACGGGATAGCTCTGCATCCAGGGCACTTGACCCTACTCTGACTTTGAAAGGGGGGACAGTGAGAGCAAAAGGAAGAGTAGAGGATGGTGAGTTAGCACCTCAGGAGGGCAAAACACTGTCTTCTGGGTCTTTATAAGCACTTTGGCCACTGGAGGGATTTGATCAGAGGAAAGACATGATCTAACGTAAATGTTAATAGATTAAACACTGCATTGAGAAAGTACTGCCAAGGTAAGGATGGGAACAGGGAGAAGAGTTAAGTGGGAGTGTGGCAAATACTCAGACTCTGCCCACGGTAATAGCAGTGAAATGGTGGGGAGATGGTTATATTCTGCACAGACAATAGAATTTCCTGCATACTGCGTGTGGGGTAAGGGGTAAGGAGCCAAGGGTGACTGTAAAATTTGTAGCTTGAATAGCATAGCTACTATCATCTGATCCTCTGAGGTAGAGATGACTACAGGTGTGGAGTGTTGGGTTAGAAGATGAATTTGGCTTTGGACATGTTGAGCTGAAGATCTATGAGATGGACAAATGGAGATGTCAGATAGGCAGTTGGATGTGTGAGTCAGTAGAGATGCAGGAATTGAGACACATGAGCACTCAGATGGTGTTTAAAGTGATGGAGTCAAATGATATCACTCAGGATTAGTTATAATATTAATAGGATAGAGAGAAGAGCATGAGAGTCTAGAAAAGGAGACTGAGAAGAGGCAGCCAAAGAGAAACAGGAAATCCAAGAAGATGTGGGTCTTAGAAACAACCCCTTGAAAAAACCCAAGTTGCCCAGTCACTTTCTCGTGACTGAGACAAAATGCCTGACACCAACAATGCAAAGGAAAAAAAGATATATTTGGCATATAGTTCCAGTGGGTCCAGTCCAGGGTAGGCTGACTCCAAAGTAGCAATGGGATGGTGGAAGGGAAAGGCAGAGGAAAGCTGCCCAGCTCATGGAAGCAGAGAGGGAAAGGACACCATGGTTCCAGTGACTCATCTCTGTAAACCAGGCCCCACTTCCTAACAGGATGTTCAGCTCTGAACTCACCATTGGATTAATCTGCTGATGAGTAGAATGCCCCCACAAACCTATTACTTTCCAAAAGTCCCACCTCTGAACATCTGAGACCGAGGGGGGAGCATTTGAGATCTAAATCATAACATGCTGTAACTTTGTATTCTAATAGCTGAAGGGCTTTGCTCCTTGAACTTCTTTGAGTGTTCTGCTCACAGTAACCCTAACAATTGTCATCCTTCACTGTGCTGTCACCACAGGGCTGACTCAGGGGTCAGACAACTACTGCTACCTGTTTTTAGAACTAGAGTTTCATTGCATATAGCTACATTCATCTGTGTGCATACTGTCTATGGCAGCTTTATCTCACAACAGCAGAGTTAAACACTTGTAGCAGAGGCCATGCTGTCTATAAGCCCTAAACCATTCCCTACCTGATCCTTCATAGAAAAGTTTAGTGACCCCAAGACTAACTCACTGGTATTCAATGTCATGAATCACATACTTCTGGACTATTTAGGTCTTGACCTCACATATAGAAAAAATAATCAAGGTTACCAGATATCACTCTTGCATTATTCAAACTCTTTAAATGAAGCAAATCACTACTATTATTCTCATTTTGCAAATGATAAGACATGGGGAAGTTGAATGATTTATCGGAGGCCACTCAGCCAGTATAGCAGAGGTCTGGGCTTGAAATCTGTAATTTAAATGTAAAAACCCAAACTACAGCCAACACATCAATGGTTCCCAAGGGAACACAAGGATAGTTTTATGTATATGCAGGTATGGATTTTCAAAAATTCTAATAGTTTTATTTCATTTGTATGTACAATAGGCATATTATATACCATTGGCACCTCGGATATGTATTACCATTTTATACACAGTTCAAAGGCTATTTAATTTGAAATAATAATTTAAACAAAATCATTGTTTAAAAAGAGCCAGGATAAGGCAAAAGTCATAGTGATGATGTTAAGAGCTGAATTACATCCCCTCCCAAATCCACCTGTTGAAGCCCTGATTCCCAGCACCTTGGCGAGTGAGTGTGTCCAGAAATTGGCCCATTAGGGACACAGGTAAGTTAAAAGAGGATATTAAGGGTATCCTGACTTTCAAGTTAGGCAAATAAAGTCCTGGTTTTTAAGCACCCCACTCTGGGGTATTTTGTTATGGCAGCTTGAGCAAAGCAATATGCCTGCTAGCGAGCTTACTGAAGTTTGAGAGAGGCTTCATTTATCTGAGTTGTGGTCTTTCAATATTCAACTTGAAAATTAATTTAAGCAATAGATAGTTTGTGTCGTTCACTAAAAAATGATCAAGGTGTAGAGATGTACTCAAGCTGCTGAGAGTCTGGTTGGGGAGCAACAAGGGTGTCATCAGAGCCTGGTCTGAGGAGGGCCCTTGCGAGGCAGAGCCTACTGGGGAATGTGGCTGCAAGGCTAAGTATGGAAGGACAAGGAAACGTGATCAGGTAAGTGAGGGAAGTGCTTTCCAGGCAGGACATCTGCCACTGCTGAGCATCTGCCCTTGGCCAGCAGACTTGGTTCTGTGAGAGTGCTGCCCTGTCACGGTGGAGGCAGACCCACCAGCAGACAGAGGCTGGAGTTAGTCTTGATATCCTGGGTCCAGGGACTCTCCAAGCTCTTGTTGGCCTTGACTGTACTCCGCATGCCCAGTGAGTGCATCAGGCCTGGGTTCTTAATGCTACCCTTTCACTGGGACTGGATCTCATTCTCTGCCTCCCTTAGCCTTGACCTGGACTTCTGAGCTCCAGCCCAGTTATATTATTGCACCTGTCTCACTCTGAACACAGCCAGTGTCTTGAAACTCCTGTTGCAGTGCATCACATACAAGAGCCTCCTCATTGACAAAACACTTACTCAAGGCCAGCCTCGATTCTAAGCTCATACGCATTACCTCCCTTCATTCTTAGAACACTGTCCAGTAAGATTATTACCACCATATGGCATTACAGAATGCTGACTCTAAAGAGATCAGGAAGTTACTTGAGAGCACAAGAGTAGAGCCAGGATTCGTGCTCAGATATTCTGATGCCAAGACCTGTGTGTTTAACCATTGTGCCACACAAAGAATCCACAAAACCAGGGGATACCACTGTTGGCCCAGGTGATGGGGCTTTGGGATTGTGAGGAGCAGTTCCAGAATGGATGGGAGCTCCAGCCGTCTGTATTCCTGCCTTCCTTTCCTTTCAAATAGGCCCACAATCCAGAGCTCCCAGCATGCCTCAGTGCCAAGGATGAATGGGTAAAGGCCACACTACCAGGGAAAGGGAGGGAGCTGAGGACAAGGAATCAAGCAAGGGTCCAGATGAGGACCTCAGGGGAGGGAGAATGCTCCAAATCCAGACTCTGTTATCAGATGGGGCTGATAATTTGTATTATCAGCTTATAGTTTCCATCTTTGCCAGTCTTTCAAAGTTTTTAAATCCCAGGTTCAGAAAGCCTGGCTTTCAAGTTGGGTGAGAATTCTTGAAATGTTCAGTGCCTTGTGCAGATAATGGAATCTTCCCCAAAAGATTCATCACATCAAGGAGAGATGCTTCCCCTTAGCTCCTAAGGGCTCAGAGGCAGCATGGAGTGGGAATGGGGACCCATTAAGGAAAATAAGGGACACAGACAAAGGGACAGCTTTGCTCCCAGCTGCTGACTCCATCTCAGGCATCTTCAACCTCAGGGCCAAATACTCCACTCTCGCCCTACATGAGGCCATTCCTAAGCCATGGCAGCCTCAAAAAGGGGACCACAATGGGTCCCAGTGTGACTGAAGCCAGTAGAGGAGGGAGCCCCACACTGACAGAAGATGTCATCAAGCACTTAGGGAGGGTGGAGTTGTTGTGGGCTGCCAAGGCATAATGCACAAGCCCTGTGGGTGGCATAATGTGGAATTCATCATCCCTACTCGGCAGAGAGGGGACAGGCAGAACAATCCAGACTCTGTCAGCAAGCTCCTCCAGAGAGTTCAGGCCATACTAACGAAGATGAATAAGAGGGAGAACTGTTCCTCATGGCTGCTGCCTCCGCCACTCAGAGTTAAGGCATCCATATTCATGGGGTGGAAGGACAGCTCCCAGGGGTGACCATCTGACACAGACATAATGGAGCAGAGGTACAGCATGCTGATCCACACTTGGTATGGGTTGTAGGGTGAAATATTCTGGCTGGTGAATTAGGGGACTCCAGAATCTCTAAGGGGAAACTTCTACCTTTGCCTGCTGCGGAATTACAACTCTTGGTCTGGACTCAGGGACCCGTAAAGAACTTACTTAGTTCTCGGCTGAGTTCCAGAACCAAGCCCAAATGTGCTACTTCCTGATCATTCTGAGCCAACAATAACTTTGACACCCTAACCATTCTTGGTTCGGCCTTATGGGATTCACTGGAGGGTCCACAAAGAGTAGATACACACAAAGGCTCAGAGCACTACAGATTGTTTCCTAAATCTTCATCCATGTGGCTCTTCCCAGATGCTCCCTTAACTAGGCTCTTTTGGTAATAAATCTCTGACCACCACAGCCCTCCAGGATCCAAGAAGATAACTTTGGTAGGAGATTATACTCTGTGCAGGGAAATCTGGACCAACTCGGGCATATGTACCATGTTTCTTCAAAAGAGAGTAAATGTTGGCCCTGAATGCATACACATCATCATTTTGAGGCTGTTGGATTTGTTCTAGACTCATAGATATTTTGCTATTTCAAATGTCTCAGGCCTTGTTACAGCACACCCAGCTCCAGTCCCTAGGCAGCATAACCAAAAGGATACACACTGAGCCAAACAAATCAAATCACCTCTCTGCAGCTGGCCTCCTGCAGTTTCTAGCGAGGCACAAGCTAGTATTTAGTTGCAAGACAAATGTCTAGCAGAGCCCAGAGAGCCTTACCTGCCTTTCTGACATGATGTAGAGTTGCTCGTGGTCTTTGGAGAAGGCCATATCCCGAAGGACCGGACCAGGGTCTACCACCTGCACAGTCTCGTATTGAAGGGCATTGCCCCTGGGCCCATCCACCCGGATCTGTAGAGAAGAGGAAAGGGAAAGCCATTGTGAGTTCAGATCCTACATCCAACTGCAGCTGACAGCCAAGGGAGAAGCAGCGACTTTGTCCCCACAGTGCTTGCAAGTCAAGGCAAGGGAGTGGGAGGGACCCAAACTCTCACCATGGCTTCTTGATGGGCATGGCACAGAGAAGGGGAGAAGACTGACCGAGTTGGGCATCAGCAACAACCTGCACTTGTTTTCTCTGGTTCCCTGTGCCTCACGCTCAGATCTTTAGGTTCTTGCTGGTTTGGGGGGGAAATGATGGGGCTGGTACAAGAGAAGGGGTCTGGAGATTTGGGTAAACATCAGGGAATTGGGACTGCAACAAATCAGCATCATTCTGCATCTGAAAGGTAATATTAGTTGCTATATTTGTGAGTATAAGACAGTTTTGTTGTAAGGATGTGGGCTAATTCTTTGAAACTGCTACCCAGATATCATCGCTGTACGTAGGAGCAGCACTAGGCAAAGAGTCCATCCCAGGTTTCACACCAAGTGGTCTCTTTTGGGTCACTGAAACCACTCGCTTAATACTTCAGATTTTAGCACAGATATTAGGCCCGGATGCCTCCTGTTCTATTCATGTCCCCAGAGAAGTAGATATGGGCATTATCGGAAAATGTGAGTCTGGCATGAGTCATCCTCAAGCTTCCAAGAACAGTTAGCAGAGCAGATCGCCCCCAGGCCATCCATAAGTCCTCCCTAGAACTGGATGAACAGAGTGGAGACAACTGGAGGAGACTTTTGCCCATCACTGAGAACAGAGCGGGAAAGACAAAGGCTGATAAGCCTGTTGTGATGCTTGTCTGGGCCTGGAGTGCTGGCCCAGGTCTCTAGAATCATAATCTGAGTGGACAGACTCAGCACAGCTGCCCCTCAGTACTGATACCACCACTCAAGTAAGCTCAGAACAAATACTACTGAGAATGTGATGAGAGGAGAGCTAGAATCCCCGAATTCAAGTAGATGCCACTACTACCAGACTCCGTAAGGTAACTCTACTGTCATTTTAGAGATTTCAATAACAAAATGAAAGAAAACATTATATTCCAAATAGTTCCATTATGTACTCTTATTTTTAACCTGTAATTTTTAATATCTCATGAGATCAAAGAGAATAAAAGAACTATTCAGAAGAATTAAATTCCCTTGAGGACATTATGCTGCTGACAACTGATTACATCGAGTCACCGAAAAGTCTGATGGTTTGTGTTTTATTAAGTTCATCAAACTCTGATTCCAGGTTATTTTGTGGTTTATGTGTTTGATTTTAGGTTTGAGATCTAGGCTTGGTTGGTTTTCCCCCCTTTTAAACATTATTTTTCAGCTTCCTAGATATCAGATGGTGATTGATAGCTTTGCACGTAATTCTTATTGATATGATCCTCTTAATCCCAGGCCTTCGTGTTCCTTTGTCACGGCTTGCACAATCCCTCCAGCATCCATTCCATCCTCACTCACCTTCTTGGTAGGACTGAACCCATCCTGCTTCCTAGGAATGTTCTTGATGAGCATAAACAAATCAGTTTAACCTCACTCATTTGTCATAGTGATCAAGAGAAAACTGGCTCAAATTCATTAATATGTTAAATCAAAGCAAAACAAGTCAGGGTGATCTCTCCTCACCTCTAGTAGAGCCAGAGAAGCAAGTGGCTTAAATATGTGTTGGCAGCCCTATTGGAACAGAAAGGGGAGGTGGAGGCAGGGAAGCATTGAGCCCAGAGATGGGAAATGATTGGTGCTTGGTCCTTGGTGTCTTCATCAAGCTACTCAATCAAAATCACCCCTAACCCTGCCAAGGTTGGGACTTCCCAGTTACTGAAGAAATTTTCTTATTGTCAAAGCAGTGCAAATCTTACTGCCCCATCAAAAGTCATAACAGACACACTGATAATCGATAAGGAAAATGAGCCCCAGGCATGCTAAATAGTTGGCCTAACTCTGGAGGCAGAATTAGAATTCAGGTTTGACTCTAAAGATCCGCTTCCCAGAAGAGGCCGTGTCCCTGGAGGGTAGGGGGATCCAAGTTTACTTTCTGACCAGTGCCACCTACAGGTTAGTGGCCAAGTCTTAAAAATAATTCCAGAGACTTTCTCTACTCATCCTTGATGTTGATGCTTAAAAACTCGTGCTTGACAAATATTTATTTTTAAAATGAGTAAGGAAACAAATGAAGACTCCTCTTTGCCGATCTCTCACTAACCTCATGAAAACAGTGATTAATAACAAAAATAGGTAAAGGAATTAAAGAGAGAGATGTATAACCCTGCAAATTGAAATGCCTTGATTCCCACAGCCCTCCTTCTGGGTCTGCCCCCAAGTCACCAGATGTCCACCTTGGCCAAGCCTTTTCTTAATCTGAGTGAAATGGGAGCTCACGCAAAACCAATTGGGATTACCATCCAAGTCTGACCGAGCGGCAATGGCCTTGGCCTCGGGCCCAGACAGGCTTCATCCCCAGCTGGGAGGTGCCCTGGAGTGGAAGCAGAGAGTGATACTGAGCCCTGGCTGGTCTCCAGCCAGCTAAGGCCTCTAGCAAGAGCAGGCTCCCATTGGAGAATCCTGGCGGAACTAAGTCTCATCCAGTGCCCTTGGTCTGATCCCCAAAAGAAATTAGATTCAGTGCCCCAGTGGTCTTCTTTATCATTTAACTCCAACTTCCCTGCTTCTTAGAATGAGGTGAATGCACTGGATGTAGTGAACACAAGAGATGTCCTGGGGCATGGAGAGAGGAGTGGGCGAGGGAAAGAGAAGGAGACCCAAATGGGAACATTTTTTCGGGCCTGGCTTTGTATGTCCCCCCACCTTCTGCCCTATGCTAGAATGGGAGGGAACTTGGAAATGTAGTCCTCCCTTTCCACCCCAATCTACAGTCTTCCATAAAACAGAAAGGAAAATACCCACTTATCCATCTCCTGAGAGATTCTCACATAAGATATGGTTTACGTGCAATCTGCTGAAAGTTTGATGGACAATGCTAAAGTTTAGGTAGGATAGACTGGCTCTTAGGCCCGTACACAGACAAGTAACAAGAACTGTTCTTTATTGAATGGGTACTCTGTGTTAGACATTTGTATCTCCTAACTCCACAAAGCGAACATTAATATTGTCCCCAAGAGGAATAGTTATAACTTGTCGAAGGTCCAACTTCTAATGAACAGCATGACTTAGATCCACACCAACATCTGATTCCAGGGTCCACACTTTCATGGTTTTACACACTAAGCCACTCTCCCAGAACCAGGTCCTCTTGGTTATTTAAACCTGCATCCTTCCCATCCTTCCATGAAGTCAAAGCTGTTGATGTTAAACAAACATCACCCTGGGGGTGGTGAAGGAACCATGTCTCTATCTACCACAGCTGTCTGGGGAGAGAAATGTGCATTGGAAGGAAGACGCTGTTGTAAATTTTCAAAATAATGGGCCTTTACATTTTTGTTTTATACTTTGCAAAGCATTCTTAAGTAATGCTAGCTCATCTGATGGTTTTAAAATTTGTATAATGTTAACTGCCAGCATAATCATTCTCATATTATCGATGAAGCGACTGAGATAAGAACTGTTTCAAGTTTTGCCCAGTTCAGTGGTAAACTAACATCAGGCTGGACTAGAACCCAGCTCTCCTAAATCTTGGCTCAGTGCTTGCCTCTTAGTTATTTAGATTTTCTAACATCTTTGAAAAGGTTCTACATGAAAAGGTATTTAAAAATAATGAGTCTCCGTGGGACTCCGGGCAGCTTGGCCAAGGAAACTGACGTGGAGACAGGAAGAAACATGTTTCTGTGTGAAGCAGAACTGAGAACTCCCCCAGCACAAGTGTCACCACTAGTCTTTTCAATGCTTTTCATAAATGACCCAGAGGAGGCAGCAGGAAAATCTGCAGATGATCCTAAGTTTGGGGGATAGTAAAAAGTGCAACAATGGAGATGAACCACAGAAAGATGTTTCACCTCTGTGGGGCTGACAGTGAGGAAGGAGTTGTCATAGGAGCAGAGAGCTCTGGGACTGGAGGTCACACCTGTTGTATTCCTCACAGTCCCCAAGACACGGTTGGCACTAAGTAGTTAGCAAATAAACAAAAAGTAACTAAATTCTACCACTCTGACGACAGGCTCTGAGCTGCTAGATGTGATCAAGGTGAGAAGTGGGATCAATGAAGAGAACCTCAATATCACCACTTTTTATCTCCAATATTCCAGGGCAGCTGATGAAATGTTAGCCAGCATTCCAATGGGATGTCAACAGCAAACGGACCAACAGAGGCATCATTCCTATCCAAGTTCACCTGAACATGGAATATCACATTCACTCCCCTCGTAAGACAGACACATAATCTAGATGCTCATAGCTCTAGAACAGCCCGGATCATAAACAAAAAGTTGAGATGGAAGGAGACCATTGCTAGTGGCTGCATCAGTCTTGAGTGTAGAGGGCACCCCAAGGAATGTGAAGCAGTGGCTTACACAAATAAGATCTGTTAGTTTGAAGGGTATATGTGACACGCGTGGATCACCTAAGCAGTGAGAAAGGTGCAAAACAAAACTTGACGATTTTTAAAGGCAGGAACTGTAAAGAGAGCAGTTGTGGGTCATGGCTGTAAATCGGGCTATTTGCAAGGTGTTGTAAATTTCTGAGGTTGACACCAAGGAGGAAACCACATCCCAACATCCTGGAATGTGATATATACCTCATACTCATTTGTCACCTGCCACACATTTGTTGAATGACTGCTAATTTTAGGCTCAGAGCTAGTTTCTGGAGAGGAAAGATTGGGGGTTCCAGCCCCACCTTGTAGGTGGCCTGCCTCAAGAGCTCAGATTTCACCCTATTAAAGACAAATGGCAAACATTATGCCAGAAGGTGTTCAAAGCTTTTATTTCTTCTTCCTGAGAGGTGCGGCAAACTAACTGGTATGTAACCAGAGATGGTCAGCCTCATCTCGCGGAAGCCAATGGGTAGCCGGCATGTGTATGATAAATGACAGAGCGACCAACACAGTGGGACTGACTGTGAGAGTCTGACTAATAAAACACACACTGTGTAACAGCAGATTTACTCAAAAGCCACCTTGGGAGACAGTCTTTTAGGTCAGTAAAGACTGATCCAA